>JAQIWH010003977.1:0-18244 GCA_034695005.1 Cryptops parisi
TGTGTGCGTGCAATTGGTCGATTTTAGTTGTTCCATACGCCCCCGCCTGGCGCCATTGCATTTGTACGAGCATTATTCCATGCATTGCAGATGGAATAAGTACCTTGTTTCAATGACCTGGGGCGGAAGAAGAAGAATAACGACGTTGTACTTCCAATCCAAGTTGATGCAATATTAATCGGTTCTTTCTCAGATCCATACAAACTCCCCACCAAAAAAAAAGAAGATTCTTCGAAGTACGTATTCTTAACAACTTTAGAATTGCGAGTCGAGTTCCAATTTAAAATATACAAGTATATATATAAAAAAATGGCATTATTATCGGACTTCCAATTTAAAATGGATGCAATCTAACATTCTCTGAATGCTGATTCTATGTTATATAACAAGTATTTTAAATATCCGGTTTGTTGCTTCATTTTTTTTTATTTGTTAAGTCAAATGATTTGCTTTATTTTATTTTATTTTTTTTGCGCATTGGAATCTATTGGCAAAATCTGTTGCGGTTCTTTCGCGTTTTCGATCAATTTTGATATTTAATAAATGAAATAATACTGAGTATTTTAAAGGTGTTGGCAATATTAATACTGTTTGTATTAGCTTCATTTGACAGTGAGTGAGCTAGGAATTGAACATATACGGTCATCTACAGTCGTTTATGAGAATATACTGTATATTTCAATATAGCAAACAACGGACAAAACGAGACAAAACATAAATTCTTCGCATAAATCAAAAATCGCATTAAGTCCAATGTAAAAAAAAAAATCGAATATAGGCGTATAAATAAATAAACCGGAAACTTGCAGAAATAAAAAATGAAGTTACTCAAAACTCCCATACATCGAATATCGAATTACTCAACTAATTTAATTTGCCATTAATCGAAATTCGCATTATCAAAATTCGCATAAAGCAAAACATGCAAAAATCAAAAATAATGTTTTTGCATTATATACTGCATGTACCTGCAATACATCCGTATATTTGTATGACAGTACGCTATATAAAGAGTATGCTTAAAAAGCATTTTTAATGTACTTGTTTTATAATTTTATTTCACAATCATTAAAAATCATTATAAAATGTTAAAATTTATTTTACAAATTCACTAGTGACTAAAGCATAAAGATAACTCCGTTCACCTTTACACTTCTCTGCGTCACCTATTCAATACTACAACATTACCCATGGTTTCTATGTATTAAAATTGCTGATATTAAAATTGCAGTTTTACATTTATAAAATATGACAAATGGATTTTCGAATATACCGTACTCCGTAATTTTTTTAACACACAGAATCGATAAACGAATAAAACTCTGGACTCTTTTTCTTGTATTCTCTTTGTATTGTCCTTCGAGACCTACGCAATTTCTGCATTTTGCATTCTATTACCAAGTTTTCAGCAACAAAATATATACAAATAAATAAAGAAAAGCAAAACATAACAACAACAACAGCAAATTGGAATACATCTGAGGTTTCTTATATTTCATGCGAAAATAATGAAAGCTCTGTTTTTTCTTCTTCAAACCACTCATCGTTTCGTAAGAAAATGTGCACTTCACCGCAATGTCCTTTGCTTTGCCGAAATGTACTTTACACAAATTGCATATTTCTGTACAACATGATGTACATGCTACAATAGAACTTAGTGAACTAATGACAGATGCATAAGTTTTTGTGTTTGTTTGTTTATGTTTTTGTCCGATTGTTCCTTTGGAATGCAATGAAATAAATAATAATAATAATGAAATACCACCAAGAAATGGTATGTACAGATCAGTAAAAAGTAACATCAATAGTTTAAAAATATAGCGACTGTTATAGCTGTTTTTACAAGACTTCCATTCAGCACTCATTTCAATAAGTAGTTTAGACTTACGTAGAGTATAGGCTATACGTATAATTGGGATTAAAGTTATCATAGTGTACCAGTGGTGTGTGTGTTGTGTGTGTGTGTGTGTGTGTGTGTCTGGCAACTTGTTCTATTGAAGTTGTTTATCATCATACATGATTACCTGTCATCACGATCAACACCAGCTTCCTTGTTAATTAGCTTCACATCTATTTTAAACGATTCGCAGAAGAAGAAAAAAATATATACCGGTACCATTTTTATAGTTTTTTCGTCAGTGGGGGTTACTCTATAAAGGGAATGCAAATGGGTTGCTTTTCAAACTTATAATTTACAACATCCATTCAAACACGTTCGACTCGTGATTAAACTTTCGCAGCGAGGGGGAATAACAATTGCGAGTGAACAACAAAGTGATGATGGATTGGCTACCACTAAAAACTATAAAACATCATCATCAACAATTTACGAGCTACTAGCACATTACAAATTTAAACTTCAAAGGAAACAAGAAACAAAAATAAACAAGATATAAACTGATAAAAAAATCCCAAAAGTACAAAAATAATCAGTAAAATCAACGCACAATCCGGTTTAGTTGTTCCGGAAGTGGCGTCGATGGACTTCCACATCCGGACACGTGAAGTTAGGTTTGGGGGGCTATTGACACGAGCGCGGAACGTCCCTGGGGGAAACCACCAATCGCCAACCATTGTGCAAACCCTTCTCTATCCCCCACTCTTAACGTTACGGCTTGGGTCCCATTTGTTTCCCCCTATCTCGACAATGGTGCCCGTGAGGTGGCACTACCGGCCCCCCAAGGCCCACGTGCGAAACCTCTTGTTCCAATCACGGGGACCAACCCACGAATTTCCTTCCATCAACCACCATCGTGAATACCACCCTCTAACCACCCCCACCGTTCTTCTTCTTCTTCTTCTTCTTCTACTAACCAACAAGAGAATTGGTTCTCTTCTTAAACGATGTGTGTGGGAGCCCCCCCCCCCAAAAAAAACTGACAAAAATTTTGTAAAGGAGAAGGTGAGTTTTCCCCCTAACTTCCTTTACCTTCCCATTTTTATAACGAGACACCTTCTTTGGAAAGGCGAGTTTTTACGGCTCTCTGGCTTGAAGATGGGCTTCCCACCTCTCGCAATGGTGGATGTTGGATGTGTATGTGGACGATTGCCCGAGTCGTTTTTATGGACAGTAAAAAATGACAAAAGGTTTACGATACTTTGCGACAAGCACAAGAGAGAAAAACTGAAAGCAATTGGACTCTCTCTCTTGCGCAATAAGATTTGTGTGGTAATTTACGTGCAGGTGTCATCGCAGCTGTACTTCAAAAAAACGCCTAATGGACGACGCGTGAAATTTAACACCTGCCCCACTACACAAGTTATACTTTGTGTGTTTGTGTTTTGTGTGAACTGGTTTTTAAATCAAGGGTGGCTTTCCATTGACATCTATGCCCATTGACATCTAAGCGTTTAATTGCCGGTGTGGTCATCCCCCTTTATTCTGGACATTTTATTGAATAAATCTCCTAAATTGGATTTCTTGGTCTCCAACTGATAACATTTTTAGACGCATCATCTAGCGCACAGTTCAATCGACATGGAATGCTTGATTTATGCGAGTTCCTTATATGTAAGTTCGCTATTATTATGAGACGAAAAAACTGTTGCAAGACGTTCGATTGGTTTGGTATACGCGAGAAAAATTTGCTATTATGCAATTTTACAATGCTATTACACAAGTGAGTAAGTGACTGAACATTTATTGAACTACTGGTTTCTTCCACATTGTGCATGTCACGAAATAGCACAAATAGTGGTTCTCACGCTAAAGTTTTTCCATTTTTTTATGGGAATTTCAATACATACGTGAGTCTTCGTGAAAACGTGACCCCTCGCATAAATCGAGGGTCGTGCATACCGTTTATTTGCGAAACGAAACGGATTTTACTTATTCAATTGATAAGTAAAATCCGCAACAAAAACTCATTTCAAACAGTTTTAAGCAGGAAGAGACTAAAGAAAAAATTAGCTTCCTTCATTTCGATTTGATGACAATGTTTGATGGCGCCACCTAGTAACATATTGCTAAACTAAAATTTATTTTGTGATTTAACGTAAATTTTTTATAAGTTTTTTTTTTTTACAATTAAGAACTTTTGTTCAAAAATTATAAATAGTGTACAAGAATTTTTAAAATTGTCATCTTTTTAGTTTAGATTTTTTTATCATTGTTAACGTGTCTAGTGGTCTAAAACTTTTTTAAATAAAAAATACGTTCATTGAATAACGTACTGTATATGTCAGTCCAAACTGTTTTTAGATGATTTTCAACATGAATGTCTGTTCACCATTCTCAAACACAAACATGTGTTCACGAATATTTTATTTCATGAAAAAAAAAACACTTTTAAACCGGGCGATTTCCATTATTACAAAAATACTATTATCTGTATTATGATGTATTTCTAACTGTGTCGAACTGAAATAAAAATAAAAAACTTTGCACGAATCGGCGAACATCATACCTCTGGCGATGTACATCAAATAAAACGATTAAATACGTTGACAGTTCTGTTAACCAAACTCCTACGGTTAAATTCGCTTTGCTCTGCTTTTCACACACAACCAGTGCTTTGCAAGTGATAACAAAAGTCCACGTTTTTGAATTGAAAATCGTGCGAATCGAGCTTTTGGGTTGGCAAACTGTACGTGTACAACATGGAGGATTAGACTATCGCTTTAATCCTCGAGCCAAGTAATGAAAGCATTACGTATACATTAGGCTCGAACCTGGTATTTGCAGATGGTCCACAGCAGCTGAGCGGTTAACGTAGGGAGATGGGAACGAGTTGGTTGTTTACCTTGCATTGGTGATTTAGCCAAATCTGCGAAACCTACTGTGGGTGCAAATGACCGAGATCGTCCATCGGTGATCACGATTCCAAATTTCTGCCTCGATCGTGACGGTCTCGTTTTCCACAAACCGCACAATTTGGGAGCCAACGTCCATTATTCATGTCGAAAGAATTGACAACGTCAACAAGATTGCCAAAGCGAATGGAGTCAGAGAATTCTTACAAGAACCATTGCCACAACTTTCAACAAGAAATGTTCTTCCATCGAAATTCAATCAAGCTTAATTAAATTGAATAATTTAACCAATCGCAAACCGAGTTTAAAGCAAATATACTGTGTAACTTTTTAACATGACAAATATTTAATTTTTATATAAAATTAAATATTTATTGTGTTTAAGCATACGTGGACTATAATTTACGTTCGCCCATCACAACGCATTCAATGATAATTCAGCTACATCTTAGATATAGTTAAAATAGAGCTGATTTCAATTTTACTATGGTACGTACTGTTGACTAAATTTTTATATCTGCATTAATAATTATTAATGCAGAATGAATTAAAAAATATTTATTTCACATTTATAATAAAATGAAATTAATAAAAATGTTAACATATAATTTTTTTTTAAAAAAACAACAGAAAATATAGTAGTTTTTTTAATTATGCAAGGATTGTGTTCTGCGCAAACCTAAAACTAAATCGCGTATAACAAAATTCCCATAAAGTAGCAAAATTTCAGCATTGTCAGTAGTGTACCATCAAACAATGTCGCACAATAACGACATTTTCTTTTTGCATATTACGAGCAGTTGGAATGATTTTTCTCGTCGCATATTAGCAAAATCGTATATTAGAATCTCGCATAAATAAAAAATGTATTTAATTTTTTTTTTTTAATTTTAAGAGTCCTACTTTGAATTGAAGGGCCTGCTAAAAAAAGTTTGTTAAGTAACATGTTCTAGAAAACATTTTCGAATGTGTTAAGTGCGATTCTACCAAACGCATAATTTTGAGCCAAACATCAATATGTGCAATGATCTTAGTATAAGAAAGTGTAAAGTTGTCCATAAACGCAAGTTCAGATCTTTAAAAGCGATTTCCTCGAAATTGTCAAAATGCTACTAACACCTTTTTACACCCGGCCCTTCAATTGTATTATTGTACAGTATATTAACTAAAAAAAATGTTTTATGCAGAAATTTACAAATCCTTTTTGCGAAAATTACTTTTTTCGTAAATCTTCAAATGGAAAGTTACTCATAATTGTGTTTGAGAGAAAAATTGAAAAGTTTTACAAGTTGTAAACTTTTAAATGTTTTTCAATTATGCCAAGTCGTAAACTTAAATACTAAAGAAAAAAGAACCTTAAATTAAACACCCCCAGAAAAGCGGAAATTATAGCCTCACGGTTGGCACGCGAAATGTTTTTTAAAAAAATAAATTAAAATAATAAAAAAAAATTACGTATTTTAATAAGTGGAAATGCATATATGGAAAATCTGCAATTCAATTCCCAATTCCTTAAAACAAGTGGGGGGAAAGAGAAAATAAAGGGGGAATGAAAATGTACCTACATCTGTTCTAATTCATTTTCGGCTCGTTTTTCATTTAATCATTTCCCTTCGTATCTGTTGGGTCATAAAAGCGGTGTAATAAACCCCCGAAACTCGTAAAAGACCGAGTACACACAATAATGACAATAAAAAAAAGGAAATTCGATCGTGAAAATTTTCAGAGGTGAAACGGTGGAGGCAAAGAATTGAGTAGCGGATGAAGTGGCGTGTAATTTACATCATCAAACTTCCACAACCCAGAACTCATAAAGCGAATTTCACGTTGGTGCCCCAAAAACTTTCGGTCGTCGCAATTTGCCGACTAACTGCCACCTTATTATATTTTCAGTGGCAATGGCAAAACGAGTCCAAATAATAATAATAATAACAAGGCCACCTTCATTCGCAAGATGGCTTTGGCTACTAACTCCGCGTTCTTTTTAATGCCAAGAGTCCATTTTGGTGGACCTCGCTACTCACTGCGCCCTTGTTTCTAAGTGTCCAGGAGCTTGGAAATTTATTAAGAGGGTTGGAATTAGGTCCTTGCCATTCATAGCGACACCCGACCAACAACACCTTCGTCGTGTTAAATCTAATTAAAGAAAAAGACCAAAGGAAAACTCCCCCAACGCAACAACCTGGTGGTGATGGCGGTGTGGCGAAGTGCTAGTGGAATATCAAATGGACTCCCCTACACTTCCTCCTAACACATTTCCTCCCAGTCCCCAACAAATGGGGACAAAATGCAACAACGTTTGCGTCTTAAAGAGCGTGACAAGAAACTCTATTTTGCCTTGCTGGATTCACAACAACTTCGGTTATCCGATACTCAAGCAACCGGAAATCGCAAACAAACAAGCATCGAGAATTAACTTAATTTTGATTGCAGGCTACCATTAGACTTATAATTTTAGTACCGGTACTGTATTAATGTTTCACGAAACCAGCATACTTTATAACATCATTTTACTAATTTATGGAACAATATTTTCTACGGATGCCGGATAATTGAGATTGTAAACTGAACCTCCCCAGTTTTGTATATTCAAATCATAACTTTGTTTAACATAAAAATGACAAAAAATATTTGACCCAACTGAAAATTCAAATTTATACAAGTACGATAATTAAAATAAAATCTGTTTTTTTGGTACAACCTTTCACTGTTAAGTGTTTCTTTCACTGTTAAGTGTTTCTTTCACTGTTAAGTGTTTCTTCGGATTCATCTGTTTTAAACTATATGATGTAGGTATATTTACTTACAACAATAGAAAACGAACATGTGGTTTAGAGCATCAACAACACACTACCTAAAAAGCGACTTCCTACGTGCTAATAGCTCGAAATTGACACGAAAATGATTCCTCAAAATTTGATAGATTCAATTGTCACGCGCGACTAATCTGTGCACCAAATTTCAGGTCCCTGCGACACACCTGGTTAACAATAATATCTACAATTGGAAACATTGAAACTTTTTTAAAACAATTTAAAACATCAGGCCAAATTAAATAAAAACTTGTAAAAAAAAGCAAAGGTGACAAATATACTATAAATAACAATCAGCGATGTTACCTTTCACATGTTTTCTTTTTGACTACTGTACTAGGAATTTTCCCTTTGTCCCAAGTTTCTAAAGAGAAAGAGCCGACCATCCCTAATAAGGAAGTCCAATCCAATAGATGTAAATTAAGTTCCCCCTCCATCCCAATACACCCCCCAATTTTTTTAAAAAAAAAATAAATAAGAGGAAATAAGTGTAGCGAAAAAAGTGGAAGAATATTTCCATTCGTCCTTGAGGGCTTCGATTTCGGTTTATTAAATTTCATTTTTTCGAGGAAATTGTTCCTTCATTGAATTCTACTTTCAATTTTTTCTCTCTATCTTTCTCATTCTAGCATAATCGTAACCGTCTTGCGAAGTCGAAAGTTGGACCTTGTTATTGGATTTGCAATGGCTGTTCCTGCTCCCGTGGCTATAAATAATGAATCCGGTTAATGTCTTTCAAAAGTAGTTTTTTTTTTGCCGTTTTTTTTCTTCCTATTTCGCAAAACTCTCAAACTCACCACACCGACTCAATAAAATTAATCATAGACTTCGATATGGGGGCAAAATACCGACTTCAACCTCCCATTGACTTTCTTCTACTAATCCTTTAATTGACACTCAACACGTTCCTCAAAAAACTTTTCGGCTTAATGCAACGATTTTTGCCCCAGTGAAGATGACGGTTAACGAAAAATCTATACTAAAAAGAATTTAACTTTTAAGAAAATGTCAGTCATATTTACTTTTATATCGAATTTCATTTCTATTTCGATCTCGTTTCATATTTGAGTCAGCGTTAAAGTCAAAAGGAACATTTGTTAATATATAATTAAAGATAATAAACGTCATTCAGAAGCTCATTAACCATTTAAAGTAGAAACTTCAAAACTTTGTGAAACTTAAAAAGTGGTGCTCTTCTTTTAACCGAGAAGCCGCATGGTATTAATTTATGATTAATGATAAATAAAGTATGAACTGCTGTATTTTTTAACTAACCTAAACTGGCATCTATACCCATGGACACTGGTTTAGATTAGTTAAAGCAGCAACAACAACAATCCTACGCCTACTTGCTAGCACCATAAGCAGTTCCTCTGTTAAAAGAAAAATACCCTGAAAACTACAACCATCAAAGTTAAGTATGAAAATAGCTCATTTAAGTTAGGCTATGAGTAACATACCACTTAACATTAAGTTTTAGTTTTCTCGATCTAAATGCAAATGTGACTGACTTTAAGCGTACATATTTCCATATGAAAAAGGCCTATTAAAGTGATGATTAATATATCACTTAACATCAACATGGAGTTTACGTTTTCGTTTCATTTTCGCTTGTAAACTATAAGCGTTACATTTCTTATTTCCATTGCTGGAAGATATTTTTATCACACAGAAATATGACTACTATTTTGATGTGTAACTAAATTTGCATACTTCTGCTGAATTACTCAGGTATAGAGAATGGAACGCGCAAGATGTGTACGTGAAAAGCGACTTAATGCTTATTGATCTGGCGGAAAAAGAAAAAATTTGCATTATGAAGTTGGAACTCAATTGAAGAACTTGAGAGTTCCAAGTCGCCTTTAAAACTCTGTTTCAGACGGAGAAACGCGAAGAAACTTATAAAACAAATCAATAAACAGCGTTGAGCGCGCACAAGCATCCAACCCATACCCACACACACACACTGGCGCACACAACTCACTACCACCAACCATGTTTGTTTCCGAAATGGAATCGATTACAAATCCAACGAGATTCGACGAAAATAAATTTCTCCTTCTTCCAATGACAGATCCTAGATCCTTCGAATGAACCCTTTCAGATTTCATTTTTATCAAACACAAGCGGTCCAACTCTCTCTATATAAAGAGAGATGTTTTCTTATTTATTTATTTATTTATTTTCGTACCCTTAAAATCCATTTGTGTATTGTGGGCGACGATGGAAAACACAAAAGACATCATCTCTTCATTCCACTTGACGGCGCATTTCACTGATCCTATCTCTATTAAGCGACAAACGTCCAATGTAAATAACACCAAGTGGGCATAATTTACTTTTAAGCTCTTCGCCGCAAATTTGCAAAAGTATTATACGAAACAGAAGAAATGGTAATAGAATTAAAATTGTGCACCGAAGTCTAATTTAATAATATTCAATTCGGTTAAAAGGTGAATAAAGAAAAACATTAAAGTTGAAAGCCTCACACGATTTTTGTTACAAATTCAAAATAAAATCATCCCTATCGAAAAGTTGAAGAAAACTGAATTTAAAACAGCATAAATAAAACGATTATTTTGTCAGCTACAGAATAAACAACCTGACAAAATTGAAACTAAATTGACAGAATCGAGTAATTTAAAAATAAAACTGAACTAAAATAAAGCAGGGTTAACGTTTGACAGAGACATTTAATAAATCTTGAAACACGATTAAGTATTCAGTAGGTATTTTCATTATACCCGCTACAAAGTATTTTACATTTTTTCAAATTTTATTTTGTATTTTTTTTTATTGCAGGTAAAACAAATCGAATTAAAATTAGGCATTAAAATTTCATATGTTGACGACTTTCAAAAGTTGAAATATTTTACCAAATGAAAAACATATAACTTCAGCTACAGAAAAATAGTTTCGTTGAATAACAAGTTTGTTTTTTTAAATCGATATTTTATAATAAAAGATGAACGATATATATCTTTTGTGACCAAATTAAAATTAAAATTATATTTTATCGCAAACCTTTAAGACCGCCTGTCACACGCAGAAAGCGCAATTTTAGGTATAACAACAGGGGCAATTTGTTGACAACTGTGACGTCAGTTTTGAAAATGAATTGGCAAGAAACTAACGTCACAATTGTCCATGACTTGCCACATCAAAAATTATGTATGACAAGTGGCCTTTAAAGCCTCCTGACACGCATTTTTTTGACAACTGAAGCAATTTGTGAAGAACCGTGACGTCAGCTTCTTGCCCCACCAATGAAAACTGGTTATCAAAAAGCTGACGTCGCAGTTGTCCACAAATTGCTTAAATTGTCACATACAAATTGAGTGACAGTTGGCTTTTAAAATCATTGATTCAAGTATACTTTGATATACAAAGTATACTTCTTTGTATACTTTTTCTAAACTAAAAATCATTTTTTATACTTAAGATATGCTATGCTAACACTAATATGTATAAATAATAGTAATAATATACAGTATAAAAAATATACACTTACAGGATGAACCATATCTGTTTTTTTTCTCAGTTATAACAATGTTGTTCTTTTAGGTTTTAGCTTTAAAAATTGTTTATATTTGTTTTCAGGAACTTGTATGTACTGTTGCTTTTAGTCCCTGGGACCGTTACTATACAATAATAATATGTCGCATCTACATTCTTATAGCCAATAACTACTTAAATGTGAAAATCCATTCATTCAATCTTATAATACTGTACGTGATTTTCGGTACACCTTGTTCAAATAAAATTACCGCGCATAATTTCAACAAATTACACTCGCAGGTGATAATTAAAAAAAAAATTGTCAATTTAAAATATTATATTTCGGGTTCAATCGAGGTCCACGAATTTGGAACACACTGTACACACCTTAATTTTTTTAAAAATATTTCATATATCGACGAATTCGTGGCACTTAATCAGCATCTACCTATTTAATCGATACTTTAATAACGACCATCGATTACACTTTTCACATCTAGCCAGGGGCCAAGTTTCATTTTATACGAGGACTCATTAATAGTCGTTGTTTATTAGGTTGCAATTTACGTTTTCATGGGGCTTGCTATGCCAAAACTGGTGGTGGGAGGCCAAAAGTTTTATGCGCATGCGTTAATTGAGGCAATCTGTAGGTCACTTTTGTAGCCATAATTTATAAGCGAGATTGTTATCAGCAGCAAAAATCTATACATTTTTCTGGCCTGGCAAAAAAGAAATTTTAAAAGTGTAACAACAACTCATTTTATTAAAGAAAGGGAAAAAATAGAGAACGAAAAAGAGAAACAAACACAAAAGCCTTTTCAAGCGACATGATCAAGAAAATTCAACTTAAAAGAGTATTTGCTTTTAATGAAGCCAACGGGAGATTGTACACGCTTCGTTTCCGATAGCGGAAACTGAATGATTAAAAAATAATAGGCCTATTTCGTATGTGCAATCAAGTGGAGGTAAGGCAAAATGGCTTTTGGTCTCGAGCGGTAATTGGTTCCCGCCTAACCAAAATAGAGGCAACTACTACTACCCCCACATAACGTTTTTTATTTGGGTTTTTTTTCCTCCCCAAATTGATCTTTATTCCTAAAGATACCCACTCCTTAGTCAAGTAAAGGAAATAAATAAATAATACCATACTATATCAAATTATGTCGTAATATAGGTATATTGTATTAATGTGAATAAATGATTTTTTTATTGGTTTTTAGTTTTGTACATAGATTGCCATTTTATTTTCAATTATACAAAACCCCAGGTTTAACTCTTACATATATATATTTATAAAAAGCAATTACCCATTTCACATGGGATTTAAACAAGTTAATTAAAATTTTAAATAGACCTCACATGCATATGTCACGTCTGTTCGGAACATCTCGACATGATGTCATGAGCGATTCCTGGAACATGTTCTTCTTTATTTATTTATAATTATTTTTTTTTAATATTTGTATAAAAAATATTTAAGGCTTTTCTGTTGAGTTAAAAACAATAACATTCCAATACAATACGTAGGCTATACAATTCATATACAAACAGAACAGGTAAGCTGTTGTTTTGCAATCTACAATACTGTACCGTATGTGTAAATGAAGATTTGTACAGAGTGAACTTTTTTGGTCGGTAAAACAGCATTATTGTAACCTTGACAAAGTAAATGATTTAGTGTTCAGTTAAAACTCGATTTATACGACGGTCTACAAAGAAACGTTTTTCTGCGTGAACCTCACCTAAATCGAAGATTTTCGAATATCGAAGTAAGTATCTATTGTGAAACGGAAAACTAAAGAGGGTAATTCCAGCGTGACTGACAGCATTTTTCGACTATAAAGTATAAAACCAATTTTACAAATTTTTCAATCAAATTCCGTTAATTTCAACTGTTTTTCTGACGTCATACACACATCCGAGCGCGTTTCAGTGATTTTGTTGTGTTTTGTTGTTTGACGGAAAGCATAAAAACGCGCCCAGACGTGTGAATGAAGTCAGAAGAACAGTTGAAATCAATAGAATTTGATTGAAAAAGTTTGACGTCTAATATGGGTTTAACATTTACAGGTAAGTTCGAAGTTGTGATGATACCAATTGACGCGTTTGACATCATGGGGTATGAATTACGTCATGACGCGCCAAATCCATTTCGTAAGCTAAATTATGGAGTCGACCACTTACAGGACAAGGTTATTGATAAGCTAGTATCACATAACCAACATTAATTGTGATTAAGTTTTGTACAACTGAATTGTATATCGATAAAATAATTCGGTAGTTATTGGTTCATGTTATACATATTGTGTACATGTACTCCGTAGTAATAAATTCACATTGAGGGACCGCTGCGTTAAAAAAATGCGGTCCAAATGTGAACGTCACTCATAGTCGTTTCTATAAAATTAGATTCTTTTTACTTGTTATTAATTAGCACTCGTTAATTGCTCGTGAAACATGACACATAAAACCTACACAGAAACAAACATAACATATGACAATGTCAGACATAACTTTTCACGAGTATCCTTTTGTGTAGTTCAAATGTGACCATTCGCGTTTTATATATTTTTATGTTTCGTTATTTTTTCTTTTACCACAAGAAGGAACTGGTGAATGAAATATGATATTAATACAGTACGGTAGAATGCGGAAAGGATGTTTAGCAAATCCTTTTCAAATGGGGCTTAAAAGTACACACTAGTAGTGGTAGTAGTAATGCTGCTGTTGTTGTTCTCAACTTGGTAAAAGCAAGTGATCACTCTCCCCTTTTCACGTTTTGTCGACTTTCATTTCACTATAAGAGCTGACAAGCTTGGTGCCAAGTCCTCACGAAAAATGACCACCAAACACTACTACTACTACTACTACAACCACCACCACTACTGCTTGGTTTGAACATTACGTACGTGAAACGCATTGCTTTAGTTCCATGCTTCTACCAAAGGGGGAACAAAAGCTACCGTCATTTCTGCTGCTGTTTACCTCCTGAAAGTGACTTCAGTTTGAAATTTTGTAGTTATTTACGGCCATACAACTAAAAGGAGAAAGCGCTACCATGATGAATTATGTGCGTGCCTTTGCACGAACTTAGCTATAGCGGGCGTGGGCACCATACACTACGTTGTTGTTATACTGCTTTTGTGATGTGGAAGAGAGTTTTTCTTCCTCCTTTTGTATATCTAGTTTTCAGATGGCATATAAAAAAACCCTCACCTTCAAGCTAAGGTGTTGTCTATTTGCGGGGATGGAAAATATCGAGTGTGGCCAAGATGCTGAGTGGTTTTTCATGATTCAACTACGCCGTTTTTCAGCCCAAACGTTTCAATAAGAAACGATGATGTTTAGGATAATCAAAATTTTCATAGTCAATTCTTTTCTATGAATAAGTTAATATAACATATCTGGTGAATGATGAGTCAATTACGTTCCGACATTCGTGACATATGCAATTGAAAAGCTTGAGTTAATATAATGATAAGCCACATTTTCAAAACTGTTCAGGAAAGCCGTATTTCTGGTGAGAAACTTCATAGACTACTATATCAAGCAACAAGAAGATTCTCTATATTATGTTATCATTTTCTATAAAATCCAGGAAGTGGTAAAGCGACAAGCTAGAAACAGCACTGAAAGACAGTTTGATGTGAAGATGTCAAAAATGATTTGATATTTTTCCTCAACCTTAGCAACAATTGACCTCACATTCGCATTTTATGTATTCCCGCAATACAACTTCAATTCAAAACATTAATTAAAAATCTAACATGGCAATATAGGCCCACTATTTACTAAATTATACTTTAAATTATGTTAAATTAGATACGTGTGCACCTTAAATTAGATACAGAGTTTAATGAAAATGGGTGCAGCGGGCTTAGTGTGACGCCCCGTACAAACAAACAAAATCTCATCTTTTTTATTGTTCTAAACCATCATTCTCATACTAAATTTACGTTATTTTGGTGCAATAAATTCATAAACATATTTGTTTTATATAGATGTTCATGGCTTTTCTTCATAATATACTCGGCCATTATGAGTCTAAAGAACTTCATTTTTTTGAACAAAAACAAAAACATAAGATTACATGTGGAATCCAGTTTTCATTGTAATGTTATAAAATATATTTTTTAAATAAATATTTTTTTTGTATTTTTGCTTTTCTATTTTAAATTACCACCTAAGAAGATTACAGTGAACTGGCTCTCACGTTACACTACAAAATTATACAAAAATTATTTTATTCTAAAATTGACATGACCTCTACATAAATACAGGCTAACTTTAAACGGTCTTTCATCGAGCAATGTCTAAAAAATCACGAAAAGTTTTACTTTTTTTCTTCCTATCATATTGGTGAGGAATATCAAGTACTATCATGGCATGCTAATGATGCCCCTTTGAAAATAACTTCGGCCCCAACTTTCATCTGAATTTTTTGACATGACAATGACTACAAACACACCACGATGCAAATTCTCGATTCGTATCTGACCGAAGATGGCAATTTAAGATATATAAATATAATGTTTTCAAAACACGCAAAACGAATATAATGATCATGTGGCCACGACCTTCGAAAACATTCTTTTCACTGAACAAAGTTACTCAATGTCGTCTCATAGAAATATGATTCAATCCTTCCAATAAAAAAAAGATTTTTTTATGTACAAAAGAGAATTTTCCTTCTGGGTATACTTCATCTTATTATAAATTCTTTTTTTCCACAATACAAACTGGCCTATATTTTTATAAATTAAAAAAAAAATATTGTCAACCTACGTAAAAAAAAAACACTTGCCCTTAGGGAATAAACCTGATTTCATAGTTGTTAATTTGTCCATTAAAATCCCATGCTATGAATTTTCATGTGTTGTGGGAATGAAACAAGTCGGTGAATCAAACAATTTCAAACAACATTATATTATCATTTGAATTTGATATTTGAGATTTTTTATAACATTATTTAGTATGACAAATGATTGGAAGAAAATTACTATTAGAAAAATATTCTTCATATGAAGGGCTCCGGTCAATATAGTGATAAGCCACAGTTTTTTTTAAAAAATGACATTCTTACATCAAACTGTTTCTAGCTTATTACTTTACCACTTACTAGATTTTCCAGAAAATGGCAGCATAATCTAAAAAATCACCTTGTTGGTCATTATGGTACTCTATATGGAGTATCTTACAAGAAAAAAAAGAAACGCTCGTCTGTTTTGCATTTTCAACTTGTCAAAGGAGAAAAAAACATTGCTGCCCATCACCCGAAAAATACATCACTTTTTAGAACTAGGGCTTCACTGCCAACGACGCGAGCCTAAACCTCACTTTGGATTGATGTTTTGACATAGTCGTATTATTTATTGACATGATTACACGTTTATTATGTAAAAAAAATTAAACGTTAAATCGGATGAAATCTTCAATAATTCAACTGACACTTTGTTGTGGAGTTGTCACATGAAAAACGTACGGAAAAATTGTGTATTTTAAAAATGTACTTGATAATTGACGTGTAAGTTTAAATTTTTAAAATTAATTTTACATAAATGTAAAATTGACATACTAAACAAACTGATCCACTTATTCTTTCAAGTCACTATCAATATTTCATTAGAGTTGGTTCTATAAAGCTTGTTAATATAGTGTTAACCAATGTCACCATTTTGCAGCTATAAACTTAGTGTACAAAAACAAATAATACAAACATTTTTTTGTGGGCAGTCTGTTATCGCTAGCAACGACTAGAAAAACCTTTTATAGTCTAGACACTGCCAATATTTTATTTTAAAACATATTTCGACCAGATTCATTCAACAACAGTTTGTCGAATAACACATTTCACCAGTGCCAAAACAACCAATGCCGTAGTAGCTTTCACATATTCCTATGAGACGTAGTACGAATTCTAGTACATGTTTCTATGAATGATAGAAACATATACTATGAATGATAGGAATACAATTTCCAGCGGTTACTATTAACAACGTCCAACAAACAGCTTTTGTGTCTAGACACTGTCAATATTGTATTTTAAACGCATATTGCGACCACTTTCATTCAACAACAGTTGTTTGAATGACAAATGCTCACCATTACCACAACTACCAATGCCTTCATCTAGCTTTTATATATTCTTATAAAAGGTAGTACACATTGTAGTACGTGTTTTTATGAATGATACGTATACTCTCCATCGGTTACTATTAACAACGTCTAACAAACAGCTTTAGTGTCTAGACAAGACGTTCTATATTGTATGGTAAATGCTATTCCACCAGATTTTAACCATCATCAACAACAACAAAAATTCCTTCGATAACGTTTTTGTACTACATGTAGGTAGGTGGTACTTGGAGTTTAACGAGGACACCGACTGGCCCTGCCCTACAGCTATGTTATATGGTCCTCAAACTTTATTGAAACGAGAAATGCAGAAATGACGATGAGGTGAGGATGATGTAGGAAACGAGAGAATTCCGAGAAAAATCAACCCCCGTGGTGTCAGACCCCAAACTGAATCCACATGACACGAGTAGGATGCGAACCCGGGCTACTGCCGCCAGAGGTTAATGCTCTGACTACCACCGTCCACATCACTACCATCATCCATAAACTAAATCCGAACGCTAGCTATAATTTACCAATTAGAGTAAATGTTTTTATGAATGATACATACATTTTCAAGCGGTTACTATTAACAACGTCAACAAACAGCTTTTGTGTCTAGACACTATCAATATTGTATTTTAAACACATATTTCGACCAGATTCATTCAACAACAATTGTTTGGATAATACATTTTATCAGTACCATAATAAAATAACCAATGCCGTAGTCTAGCTTTCACATGTTCCTATGAGACGTAGTATATTTTCCAGTACATGTTTTATATGAATGATGCGTACATTTTCCACCGGTCACTATTAACAACGTCTATCAAACAACTTTAGTGTCTAGACACTGTCAATATTGTGTTTTAAACACATGTCAAAACATGTGTTTAGACCAGTTTCATTCAACAGTTGTTTGAATGGCAACTGTTTACCAATACCATAACTACAAATGACGTTGTCTAAATTTTACATATTTCTATGGCATGAAACGTAGTACACACATTATTGTACATAATTCTATGAATGATACGTACACTTTCCATCGATTACTATTA
>JAQIWH010003978.1:0-18235 GCA_034695005.1 Cryptops parisi
GGATTTAGGAGTGTTGGTTTTAAGTTTTGAGATTTGTTTTTTAATGGTGTTCTGATTTTTGAATATAGGAATGATATCAGTGTTTTTGAAGAAATTTTGGTTATGGGTGGATAGTAAGTGAAAACTCTTGTTTTTCTGGTGGATTCGTCTTGAAGTGTTGTTCGTGGTTATGTTGTTGTCACAAATTTGCTTTTGAATGAATTTTTGGGGATAGTTATTTTTAGTGAGGTCATTGACTAGTTGGTTAATTTGTAGTGTTTTCAGAGTGCAGATTTGGTTGATTCTATTAATTTGGTTTTTGATGAAGTTTGTCTTTTATATGTGTGGGTTGGCTAGAGTGATAATTGAGCAAAATTGAGCCTCTAGTAGGTTTTTTGTAAATGTCGTAAGTGATTTTTTGATTTTGTATCTTGATATTGAGGTCAAGAAATTGAATATTTTGGTTTGAGTGAATAGAAGTGAATTGGAGATTAGTGTCCCATGTGTTGATGTAGTTAGTGAAAGTTTTGATGAGGATGGGTTTGTTTGGAAGGATAGTAAGAATGTCGATATAAAGAATATAAATATCTGATATAAAGAAAGGGTTGGGCCAACGAATTTTTTCAAAAAGTAATCTTTTGCAGCTGTTGCATGTACAGGTTTGCAAGGATGGGTGCTAATGGACTCCCCGGCCATGGGAATACCACGAACTTGTTCATAAAACTTATCCTAGAAAAGGAATTGATTGTTTTCAAGACAAATTTTGAAACCGAATACAATTTCATCCGCAGTTGGTTTGTTGATTTTTAGTTCTAATTGTTCTTGTATGATGGGAATGACTTTTTTAGACATTTGAGCAATGTCAAACGTGCAAAATGTGATCTGTTTTTTTTGTTGGAGATCTTTGAGGTGGGCAATTACTTGAATTGAGTTTCCTATTTGGGTTTTCGGGCTAATATTGTGTGTTGTTTGATGAAATTGGCAATGTATTTAGAAAGTTCATACGTTGGTGCATTGTACATGGTGGTAATTGAACGAGGTAGATTTCCTGGTTTGTGGATTTTTGGAATGGTGTAAATTTGGTTAGGTTGTGATTGTTTTGGAATTAATTTTTTATAGGTATCGTAGTCGATAAAGTTCGAGGATTGCCAGTTTTTAAGGAGTTTGGTGGTTTTGTTATGGATTTTTTTGGTATTGTTGGTTTTGATGTTTCTATAAAGGTGTGGATTTTCGCCAATAAAGTTTTGAGTTTTTTGATAGTAATCATTCGTGTTCATGATGGTGATTTTTTTGTCATCTGTTGGAGTTATGGTCGCCATATGTAGTTACTCCCTGTTTTTTCTTCTTTTTACTCATCATTCCATCAAACGCTGACGAAAAGAGTTAACCTCTCGAAACATGTTCGTTCGAATAAATGTTTAAAAAAATGTAAAAACCTTTTTTTCATTTATAGAATAAATAGCATTAATTTTAAAAAACTATCTTTTTGTTATCAGTTGAAACCTTAATATTATTTTACACTGTTGACACTTCTGTACCTTTTTCCGCCATTGCTGAATTTTTTTCGTATACCCCTTGATTCTTGGCGCGTACCCCAGGGATACGCTTACCACTGGTTGTGAACCGCTAGCTTAGCTGACTAGTGCAACAGTTATAAAGAAAGGGAAAGACTTGTATAGTAGACCTCTTAAATCAAGACAAACAGTAAAGCAAAATCAAGATTCAATAAATGATTTTGTACTGTATTATAGTATCTTTATACTTCATACTGTTTTGGTTATGTTTTGGGTACAACCTCTCAAGTGTAGCCACCTCTCTTAAGTGGCTAAAATTTTGTCCTCCCATAGGTGGCCATATTAGGGAGGTTTTACTGTTTCACTAGTTTAAAATAAAGTTAGTTTATTATTTTTACTTAATTTAATTTGCTGATTTACTTCCTGCATTTTTTCAATCAAAATAAAAAAGCTCAAGCTTGATTAAAGCCTAGTGAAAAAGCCCAATTAACACTAAATTGAATTTTACAAGTAATATTTGAAATTTGATTAAATATTATTTTTATGTTGACTGGATTGAAATACATAATTATAGAAATAATGGACTTTTTCCTTCTAGTGTTTGCCAATGAAATAACTTATTTAATAAAATAAATTTCAAGTTTGGAAAATCTAAGCTTTACAATAATCATAAACAAAATTTTGCCAAGAAAAAGCTTAACCTCTCCCGCCCCCACAAATTTATGTTTGTTTTTTTTAAAACACACTTCCATTTATAAATCTTTTAATTTGTTTTAGTGTGCTCATCCTTTATATTAGACTTGTATTTTCATCCATTAGTGTTTTGTAAAGTTTGTCTCATCTGAGAAGCAAGATAACAAAATAACTAATTATCTTAATATAATTTTTTTAGTATGTGTGTTTGTGGGTATGTCACACGGAAATACGGATAACTTGTATTTTTATTGTAAAGAGTTTTTGAAATTTTTGGAAGTGATGGGATTTGAACCCCCCACACCACAGGAAGACTGAATTTCAACAATGAGTAGCAACTTCTTAGAGCATTAATTAAGCACTAAAGTTCTATGGGTTATCATTTCACGTACTACACATGCTTCTGCATGGATTAGCACCTAGTTACAGTAAAACTTTGGATAAAAAGTGGACCAGTCACGGTTTCATAAAAAAGTAATCCTTCAGAGAGGTGGTCCCGGAATGGGGGTACAGTTAAAAACAGTAGTTTTAAATATTATACGCGCATTAAGCAGCATTCTCTAAGGAAAGTAAAAAATGCTAACATTTCAAACCTTGTTTAGTAAAGATAAAAACAATCATTGGCTTAAAAAACCAATGAAAAATGATAAACAATTGGTGCTTATGGTATTAAACACCACTACACCAGCCATTGCCATATGGAAGTGGGATGAGGTGGTTATTTTTAATTAATTGAAGCTGGTGTTTATGGGTGTATATACCAGTCAAGGTTAGTTAAAAGAAACAACACTCTTTTCAAATAAAATAATAAAATTTTCCTAGTTTTAATGAACCTAAACTATAAAAGTGTCTATACCTAGATACCCGTGTCACCCTCATACTGGTGGCTATTACTTAATACACAAGCGTAGGCATATTTTGGGGGAGAGGGTGTCAATGACCATCCCAAAGTCCAATTATCCTATTTCCATAGAAAAGAAAACACAAGAACAAGATTGTTGATAAACCGACTACCCTTAAACTATGGCATATAACATCGGCCATGTTAGTTTTTTAATTGACGGCATATACTCAATGACACTCGTGAGATTAAGATGGATCCATAAACATCTCATTCATCATTCTCCATCAAATCGTTTAGTCTGTAGGAGGGAACAAAAACACACACACTAAAAAATCACTTAAAAATCAGCTTATGCAGTATGGTAAAAATGATTTTTTTATACTAAGTATTTTAAAATTGTCAGAAATGGGGGGAAGGGAAGAGGGAATTGGGCTGTCGTCAACTGAATTTTGGTGGGTCGTCCTAGTCCTGACACCCCCTGTTATTTTGAGCAAAATACGCCAATGTACACAAGTACCTAACAATTGATACACAAGTATCTACTCTTGAAAGAGAATATTCTTTGAAAATTTGACATTCGTTGACTTGTTGAAAACTTTTAAAAACATCTTTAAAAAACAAAAAAATTGACTTCGACATTGAAATAGTGGTCCTTTAGGGAGGCAAGACTAGGTAAGCTGGTCACTTAATAAGGGTATTATTAGTATTAATGCTGAAAATCCATTCTGGACAAAAGTGGCCTTTTGAGAGGTGGTCTTCGAATAGGGGTGGTCTTTTAGAGAAGTTTCACTGTACTTGGCATTTATTGTGCTCATGTAATTTTATGGTCATAATTAGTGTTGATCTGACCAAGTGCCTGGTACCAACGTTAGTAAATAGCAAAATGACATTTTTGCAGCACATTGGGTATCATTGAAAAACGTAACAGAAGATAGTAAACGAAATGGGCTAGACCAAGAGTGAGATTGAATGCTAAAATAAAAATAAAATCTCCAATAAATAAAATAAATAAATGTTTTTTAAATAAAAATCTCCATTAAAGTTTCTGATTTTTTAGATTGCTTAAAAAAGTTCAGTGTTTAGTGTTTTTAATTTTTGTTAACTCTTAAAAGTTATAATAGGGAAAACTTTGTTTTTTTAATACAACCAAGATTTCAAATTTTGCTTTAATTAAGAATGTTTAATTCAAATTTTTTTTTTTAAAATTATATTTATCACTATATGTAATCACATATAGTGATAGATGACCTAGGCCCAGGGCCAAATTTAGTAGTTTTCGACTGGAGGCCCACACTGAATGCTGTCCCCCTCCCTTACCCAAATTCAACGTATCAATGAAAATACAAAATAGAAAGCTTAGTGTAAGTGCAAAAATCATTTAACCATTTTTGCAGGTATTAATAAAAGTCGACATTTGTACACTAGATGTATCATTTTAATGTTTTATGCCACCACTGCTGCCCTTAAAATATTTCTATTCTTGGCCCGGGCCTATAGAGCCTAATGGGAAATTCGGCCTTGCCTAGTCCCACTACTGGAACAATTGGAAAAATGACTACCCTGCCTAAGCTGGGCCATCCCTCTGAATATCTATCTTCCCGTATATTTTGTTTTGCATTCATTATGTACAATGTTTTATGTTTTGTATTCATTATGTACAAACTAGTATAATTATAACTTTTTTAATTATGACATTTTTTTGATTTACGGCCTACAATGTTTTGTTATACGGCTAAAAAAATGCTGTCAATAATAAAAAACAATTAATCAAAATAATTGATTTGTTATACGGCTTTTCGCTTTATGGCCAACTTTTCCGGAACGTATCTAGGTCGTATAGCAAGGTATAGATGTATAAAAATTAAATATACTTTTGAAAACATTTACTGAATGAAAGCTTGCCTTTTACGAATTGAGTAAGAATCAGTCTAAAAACGTCATGAGAATTACCGCTTGGGGGAAAAATACACCCTGCTAAGGAATGGAAAGGATCTGAAATAGTTCATTCCAGGTGATTTGGTATTGCAGACATAATCCTGAAGTGATACTTGTTTTAGACCTTTAAAGACAAGTTGTCCACTATAGGTAGCATTACCTTGGGATTGGTGTTATACTTTTATACATAACTTGTGTTTTGTACAAAATGAATATACATTAATAGGACCAGATCGTACAGTATAAACATTGTTTATTAATACAATTTTAGTTAAAGAGCAATGACTTGGAGTGCTTTCTAAGTGTAAATAATTTAGCTAGGCTACATTTTTTACTTAACTTTGTTGCTCTAATTAGCGTTACCAAAAGGTGCCAGACAGTGCTTGCACGAACTGGGGCGAACAGGCAAACAGAGCACGCTTGCTCTGTTAGCCAGCCCTGTAAGTCATTGGAATTTATTTTCAATGAAAATTTAAATACACCCTACACATACAATAGTTTTATTATGGAGATAGAAATTAGAAGGAGAAGGCAAGACAAGTCGAATCAGTACCATTTCGGTTACACCTACCTCAGGATTACTAAATTTAACGTGATTCATGAGAGCTTGATTTTGAGGTCAATCAATCATTTTTTTATTTTCTTCATTTTAATGCTCAAGAGAATGATTTGAAATCCTAGCTAAATCATTTAATTTTTATTTAAGCTTTGGTGTTTGTTTTCTTAAAGATTAACATGTGAGCTACATTTTGGTTAAATTTAAATTGGTTTGCAGTCATATTTTGTCAAACGTGTCCCTGTAAATAAGCTTCTTAGCTGAATGACGTTTGTTTTCCATCCTTATGGCAACAAACAAATTTACGTGCCAATATCAGAAATAAGCCGCTCATCTTCAGATCCTGTGCTTGAAATCTTTGAACGATGACTTACTGTTTACTACTACTAACTTTTATCTCCATGGTTTTATGTAATAAGTAGACCATAAGGCATAAGCTATACTCAGGGCTAGATTTTTCATTAGGCCCTATAGGCCAGGGTCTAGGAAAGCAATAGTCTAGAAGCCGCATAAAACATTAAAATTGTACATCTAGGTGTACAAATGTCGACTTTTATCAATACAGGAATACCTCGCATAGTCCGGCTTTCGATTAGTCCGGTTTCAGTATAGTCCGGTTTGAAATTTTAAACAAAAAAACGATAAACCGAACGATAAACAATGCAATTCGTTGCTACAAAAAAATGTATGAGGAGAAACAACCAAAAAAGAAAACCGTGCAGACATCGTTATTGCAATTTTTTAGCAATCAAAAATGAATTGCAAAAAAATACATTTTTAAATGCAAATATTTGAATTTAAAAGGAATTACAATACTGTACAGGTATGTATAAACCTATAAATTCCGTTTATTTTTTGTTTAGTTATTTTTTATAAATATATTCTGTACATATTAACCTCGTTTTATTTATTAAAAAAACAGGAAAAAATTGTTTGGAACCAATTATCGTTTTTTGTATGTAATCAGTTCTTCGATTAGTACGGTTTCAAATAGTCCGCCTAATCGGTGGAATCGATTAGCAGGACTATGCGAGGTATTCCTGTATATACATTTGCTAGTAATACTTTTTTAAGGAAACAGAAATCCAGATGTACATTCGAGACATCATTTTGTACCGAATTTATTCATTCAGAACTTCAATTTGTCTCGAATTCTTTTAAGTCATTCTGATTTGACAGTATTTTTTTGTGAATGAATTATTTTTGGAATATAAACATTGCAAAGTTTACATTTAAGCTTTATAATTCTTAGAGAAATATTGATACATATAACCACGAATGTACATCTGTGTTATAACATTTTTGAAAGAAGTTTTAATTTGTTACCCCTTCCTCTCTCGTTGTTGTTAGCCGTGTCGGCTTGGGGATCGGAAAATCTGGTCACCTTAAGTGTATATAAAAAAAGCCACTTGTTTTCACACATCGTGCAAATTATACAGATGGTTCATTAATGTGCATTACAGATGGCCTACCACAGAGCATACAGATGGTACACTTTGTAAATATATGGGCATTGCCATGGATGATGTAGAGCTGATAGCACTTTCACCGGCAAGTTCTGTGAATTCTGCTCGAATGGATATGAGGAAAAGGGAGATAATGCCAGTAAACGATGATGTAGTCCAAAGATCATTACATCAGGTACAGTATTAAAAATTAATACTTAACTTGCCCTTTTTGCTATACAAACTGAACATGAGCTCAAAGCGTCTGTAATAAATCTGTTGAGGTCAAAATAGAATACCTTATCTTATATATAATAGCGTAATAATTTTATATAAAATACTCCTATTCTCACGTATACGTTAAATAACCTCTACAGTATAAATGGAATGTAAATAGTTGTTATAGCCTACAGTACTGTATTTTTTGGGAGGGAATGAAGACATTGTACATGTTCATTATAGACACAATCAGGGTTTATGGAGTTAAAGTCGGATCAATTTTGGATGACTGGATTGAAATCTGAGTCAAAGGAATTGCTACGTCACTGGAGTCGGTGAAAATATACCGACTTCAACTAAAAGTATTAGATTATTAAGTAGTATCACCGGGGTGTAAAATTGCACTGAATGAATCACTGCCGAATTCACAGTGCAATGACAAAGTAGCAGGGGTGTGGAGTTGTGGAGTCGGGCGCAATTTTAGGTACTGGAGTCAAAGCAATTATTGAACTACTGGATTTGGAGTCGGCAAAAATATTTCTACTTTGACTTTTGTTCAGACGTATCTAGGTCTAGGGGGTGTAAAATTGCACTGAATGCATTACTGTTCAATCAACATTGAAACACGACAGGAAAATAGTTGTATGATACATTTTTTTAAATTTACACATTCTAAAAGGTATAGTACTTTTGTTAATAATATTATCATGATTACTATATGTAACATGTTTTGCAATTATTGTATTAGTTTTTAACAGGGTAATGGAGTCGGTTCATAAAACTTAATTCTTGCTCCTAATTTATTGCAACACCTACAGTACCGAAACTTTGCATTTATTTATTATTTATTTATTCAAAGTTCCATCGGGACACAATCGCCAAATACATTCTACTTGTGTGGTATACAAAAACGAACTAAGTAATAGGTATACAATATAAAATAAAAAATATTGCGGGTGATGCTAAAGTTGGGGCCAAAGTCCAGCTCATAACACTAACTTCAAAATTAACAAATGACTGACAAAAACAGTATCGAAGGGTAATCACAGGAATCCCATATAATAACAAGAAACAATTTGACATTAATACATTAAACTATGCATACTAACAAATACATTTTATTGGTTCTCCAGTATATACATATTTACAACATTACCAAAGTGGGTGCAATGAGACATATGAGATGAAATATATGATGGGTAAAGGATAGTTTGTTATTCAGCCACAAACCCAGCACCTTTATGGATTTATATTCTTTATTAATTTTTGAAATATTTAAGGTTTTAGTTTTAGTGGGATTCAATTTCATCTTCCTATCTTTGTATCAAACAGTCAGTTTGTCTAAATCAGTCAAAACAGGCTGACACCTTTTATGCGTCAGCCTGTCATCCGGACTTATCGCAGAAGTATAAGACACTACATTGTCATCCACATAGCTTCGGACTACCCCAGTAAATTCTTCCTGGTACAATGGTATCATCACAAGGTTAAACCAAATTGTGGACATTTGTAATTAGACTAATTATAGATTAGATATTCTTTGAAGTAGGTATTTTTTTAAAATTATATGAAAAAGATACACTATCAAATTGTTATAAAATAAAAACACTGCAGTTACAAAATAAAAAAACATCGCTACTAGAAAAAAAATCCAAGTTGAAAAATATTAAACAAAATTTAATTGTTTAGTCCTATAGAATTCATTTCCATGAGTGACAAATTTACACAAGTGATAAAATGAATTGGTTGAAACTGGTACCGGTACATAAAAGGTTGATGAATGAAATTTGCTAAAATCAGTCCTGGGACAATTTTGATAAACTGCATTAGGTTCATATTTCACGACGAATATACTCTCTGTCTGTCTTGGAATAACGATATGGGCAACTTGCTACTGGAATGTCATCTATCAGAGTGATGTGGTGTTCAATGTCGATGCTCGTGCCCAGAGGGTGCTCATCATTGATGAACGCGGCTGAATGTTGTCGGATGAGATGTAGAACTCGGTGAACGTGGTTGTCGTCGAGGTACGACTTAAGCTATTCCATTACAGAAAGAATTTCTTCTTCGAGTGTGTTGGAAGTAGGCGGTTTGTTAGTGGACTGTACAACAAGTTCACATCATATCCTATCGACTGCGCCATGTAAATTCATGAAAAAGCGATGATAAAAATAAAAGAACCGGACTCATTGAAATTCATGTGCCTGTATTGAAAACGCTCGTTGATTACTTAAAACTGAAAGTTCTACAGAATTGCAACTTAACCCTTTCAGACCTGACTTTTTTCAAACTATTTAAAAAAACTTTTTTGTTGATTTTTATTGATATGAGATTCTAACTAGGGTTTATATCAAGTTTTATTGCAATATCAATGTAATGATAGATAATATCGATTGGTGGCATTTGCCACCATCAGGTCGCAATGGTAAAATAATACCCCTAAGTCAATAAGAAGAAATCACATAAACAAGCAAGTTTTTGGTTATTTATTTGTTATGAGAATTTATGAAACAATCTCGTTTCATCAAACAAAGGAAAACATTACATTTTTTGCACTTTATGCGGGAGCGACCGGTACATCCTTCCAATCTACATAGCTGCTCGTGGCCATCAACACGACTTGGCCAATGACAAATTACATCATAACGGACGTCCATAACTGGTGTAGAAATTGTGCTTCTTGCACGTTTCTTTGGTGTTTCAGTTGGTGATGGATTGCTTGGCCGACCTCTTTTCGGTGTTATAGGATCCATTCCGGCATTTGCCAGGGCTTCAGCAACATCCAAAGTAAATTCCAGTAATGATTGCTGTTTCTTGGTTGGAATGTGATGTCTGGTGGCTTCTAGTCGATATTCTGTCCAACTGTTTGTAATGGCTAAATTCATGAAGTGGAAAATAACTCGCAATGTCCATTTTTTTGAGCGAATCGTGGTGCGATAAATTTGGACTAAGAAGTCGGTTTTGTCGACACCTCCTATACTTTTGTTGTATGCTCCGATAATTGCTGGCCGATCCACTTCAATGTACTCCTTCTTACTCTTTTCCTATCTACGTGCTTTGTCAACGTCATCAACGCCAACAAAATTTGAAGCACCATTCACAATTTTGTTGTCAAGCCAGCGTATGATGACTACTTTTCCATCAACGGTCATAACAGTCATGCGATCCTCTTCCAATTTTACGAAGCTCTTTTTCATCTTTTAGGTTACAATTGCCAGCCCTGTTGATGCGTAGCGTTCCAACGGCGAATATCTTTCTCTCTAGAAGTTCCAAGAGTAAAGGAATAGAGTTAAAAAAAATGTCAAAAAATAGCTTATACCCTTGGTTTGTAGGAATGCAGTCAGCTAGTTGCAAAACAACAGCTCCAGTAACTCCAAAGTTATCGATGTATTGCTTTTTGACTGGTGTGGTTGCTCCTTGATAGATGATCAAGTCATAAATTAGACCTGAATCCCCACAGATCATACACACTTTTATACCGTATGGTTTTGGTTTGTTGGGTAGATATTGACGTATAGAAACTTCGCCCTTGAATGGTATCATTGCTTCATCAATTGATAGAGATTGTTCCAAGCACAGTTCTTTACAACGTTCTTGAAATGATGAGATCACTGGCTGAACCACCCAGAGCTTGTTGTTCGGGTCTTTATCGATGTTTTTATCTACGACATGTAGGCAATTCCGTAGTTTCAAAAACCGATTTCGTGGCATTGCAATATTCTGTACAAGTCTTACTTGTGTAGATGGCCTCCAATGCATTCTAATATGAGGATATGGCAGCACGCCCATAAGAAGGTACAGAGCTACAAGCCGTTGAATTTCATCATCATTGGCTAATGCGTACATATTGTCTTTTCGGCAAGTTCTTCAAATAATGTTTTTAGCATGTAGCGTAAGAAGTAACTGAAAGGTGTCGGTATTTCATCTAGAGGTTGCGGTTGAGCACCAGTGAATTGTGTATCTTGTGGTGGGTTGAATTTAGGCTGTCGCCATTGAAACTTATTTTTGGAAGCTTTTTTATCAGCAGATTTATTTTTGTTTTCGGCCTTGTGTTGCATTGCTTGATGTTGATGGCTGATCCATTGTTGTGGGCAAATCATCTTGTTCATCTAAATCATCTGCTTCACTGGATGAATCCTCACTCCCAGACTGGACACTACAGTCACTTACTATTGGTTCATAATCCTCATCGATTTCAGAATTGTCATCGAGTTCTTCTAAATCAGAATCACTTAGATTTTCCAATATTTTGTGGGTTTCAGAAAATGTTAATTTGTGATTTGATTTTCCTGGATTGACAGCCTGTTTTCCATAAAATTTGTTTTTATTCATTGGAGATGATGTAGGTGCCATATTTCCTAATAAAACGAAACCAAAGTTGAGCATATGCATTAGTTACTCCCAAACCATAGAGACCCACATGTGGCAATTGCGTACATAAAATCTCGATCATTATAGTTTCCAAAGTATATACATTACAAAATAACTCTACAGATATCTTAATAATAATAGTTTTGGAGGAACGCTGACGCGAGTAACGCTGACGATGTGACTAACGCTCAGTGTTGCTATTTTGATTTGGCAAATTTAAATTACAACAATGAACAAACTGCATAAACATAAGCTGTAGGCAAATTTAAATTGCCTACAGCTTATATTGTGGTCTATATTGACCTCATTTGGAAAGATAAAACCAGTTAGTCAATTACTGAGGTACAGTTACAATGACCTCACACATGGGAACGATGCGTGAGTGCGGAGAATGACACATCGCTGAACCGCACGGCTGTTGCTTCCTGCTGCTGCCCATTCGAAGAGCGTTCGCCCACGACTGCTCCGTTTAACAATTCGAGTTCAAAACGCTTTTATTTCAGTTTTACATTACTTACAATAATACTCCAACAACTCAACAGTGCCACCTGGCAGCTGTTGTTACAATAATTGTTTTACAAGATCTGCAGTTCAACCTAGGTGGCCAGCTCTGGAACTCGTCCTAAAAATTCCAGAGCTGGCCCTTTTGGGGCCCTCCTCCTTTCCCTCTTCTATTAGGGGCCGCCATCCGCACCGGGTAAGTGGTCCCTAGTGGAGGCGCACGGTTTTCCTGTTGGCAGGGCTGCCCACCACCATATCTTTCGACTCAAAATCAACGTTTACCTTTACTGTTACCAAAAATCTCCTCCCCATAAATTTTGGCATTTCTTGGTTGTTTTTGCACGTCTAAGCGGCATCGCTTAACTTTTGAATGTTCCATTTTGATCAAATATGCTTCAAAGTTTAATTCTTTGAAAAGGATGATTCTGCGTTTCTAAGTAGAGCTTCTTCATCTTGTGGTTCAGAAGTTTCAAGTAATGCTTGTAACTCTTTCATGCGAATTGCTACTTCATAAAGGGCTTCTTTACTTTGAGCAATCGTATCATTGTCCAACATGATTCAGTTCATTGGATCAATGTAAATTGCATTTAACAGGATTTGGTTATCTAGCAGGAGAATCCCTTTTTTTTTATCAGAAAAAAAATATTTTTTTGTGTTTGAAAATATATACAAATTTTTATTTTGCAAAAAATAGAAAAATAATTAAAATAATAATAATTTTTTTTTTACCCGCAAAGTTTGTTTCTTCATTGATGACACAATGCCATCAGCAATCAATCCTTCAATTTTGTTCAGGCGATATATCGATCCTTTCCACTCTGACAAGAACTTACCAGGTGTTAAATCTTCACACTGTAACTTTTTGGTGACAATGAAAGGGTTAGACAACAGTCTTTGTAATTGTGCTACTTGGGCCCACTTGTTTTCTGTTAGATACACACTTTCATTATGTCTACAAGAAAGTTTTTTAGTTCAAGCAAACGCTTCATATCATCATCAGATAAGTACTTCCTCAGCGTGTTGCTTGGTCTAAAGTGGCTCCTTCTCCAGCACGTCTCCACAAAATAGCAGCATCGAGTTTAGAAGTTCTGGTCGCAATGGCTACATGACTCAACTTGCCAATGAAGTAGTTGCATGACGATCTTTCAAACCATCTCTTATTGCTAGTTGTAGTGTGTGCACAGCACAACGCATAATATGTTGAATCTGAAATAGCATGGCAGTCGTTTCTTCAACAGTATCATCAAAGATTTCACTTCTGTCTTCTGTTTGTGGATCACTAATGGCAATGTCACCTTCATCTTCCAACTGTGTACTCCCATTGATAGTTTCATTCATTTTCTCAATTATGCTTAACATGTTTGAAGCATTGTCTGTCACAATAGAACAAAACCTGGTGTTTTTTCAAAATCCTTTAAAACTACTTCTACTAACATTTGAAGTTAATCGCCGTTGTGATGAGCTTGAGTGTCCTCTCCTCCCAATGACCGAGTAATCATTTTATTGTCTTCATCAACAAATCGAACATTAATGGCTAAATAGTTGACTGTGACGTTTGCATGCATCCATTTTTAGAAAGACAAAGCGTCTCCTCAAACTTTTTTGAAGTTCGTTTTTCTAATGTTTGGTCTCTTCAATTATCTGTCTCCTTACACTTTCTCATTCCAGAGAAACTCCAAGTTTTCGTGCCATTTCTCTATAGCCTAAAAGATTGGTTGTGAAAAAAAGGATACAGCTACCCTATTTTTCACCACTATTTCAATATGTTTTTCGAACTTTTGTGGCATCATGGTTATGGTAACTTTGTCAGTAGTGAAAAACGTGGCTAGTTGTTTTTGTCGTCCACCAGACGTCTGTTCTTTTTACAATCCTGAAGTAGATGAAATATTTGTGTTATCTTTCTCAATCACAGCTTCCAAAACTTCAGGATGGAAACGCTGTAAATGTCTCTTCAAATTTGATGCTCTTGTTGGGGCATTTTTTTCTGAATCAGTAAAACTACTGATTTGGCATCACAAACACTTTCATCATCATCATTTTCTATCAAGCACTGACACAGATAAAAGTTCCCACCTGTTGTAATGGTAAAATGTTCGAACACTGCTGACTTTAATACAGCTTTTTTGGCATTGAGCTTGTGGTCGGTGAAAGGGTTAAACTACCCTCAATATATATTTTGAAAGTTTCAAAAACAATATAAATTGAAATATGTCCTGAACAGAAGAAATGTGTTTACCGAATTAATATTTGTGAAATTGAAAAGTTTAATGTATTATATATTACAGTAATGGCTTACACTACAATGGTGGGTTAGGTGTTGGACCACCACCGTAAAAGCAAAATAATTTTTTTTATTGTTTACTATTAACATAAATAGCAGCTTTTTTGTGATAAATATTTTACCATAAGAAAGTTAATATCTGAATAATCTAAAAACAAACTTTTATAATACAGCAGTTTCACTGAACAGCTGAAAATTAATTTTAACATGATCTTTTTATGCTTCTTTAAATGACACTTTTAGTCTATTACTTGGTGTACAATTGTACTACACATATCTGAGTTTCCAGATAGACTGTCATTTTCTGGAAACTATTAGGCTGTACATGAGCCTGGGTAAGTTTGGGAACTGCACGTAATCCAGCGTGTTGCTCGTCCAATGACAACAAAGCTGCAAAGTGATCCATTTTCACCTCCCCATCTGGAAGCTGCAACAGACAATGTAAAGCAATGTTAATGATTATTAAATGACTCGGGTATAGTCCATAAGTAATATAACCTATATTTACCTTAGCATTTTAAGGCGTTTTTTTAAAGTTATAGTAGCAGAAGTCTGATTTTTGGTAATCTTCATCAAAAAACAATGAGGAAAAACGAGAATTTTTATTTTTGAAAAACTTTGATTTTTAATCGATTTTTTTTTGATGTCTAATATTATGGACATGGGGTCTTCAGGGAACATTTTTTTCAATTTTTATGATAGTATACAAAGCAATTTTCGCTGGTTAATCCAATGCACAAATGAACTTTGCATCTTGTACAAAAGAATTTAGTTTTTCTCTTGCAGTTTTGGGCTTTACACCTCTGTGCATGAGTGGTTTTGTCACGTTCTGGTCAGTGATTTTTTTAATCAAGCCACACGCTTTTTGAAATGGAGTTTCCACGGATAACTTTTCTCCTTTTGACTTGGCTGGCTGATTGTTCTGCATCAAATTCTATGGTAGATTCATTTTCGTCAAAATCTGTTTTGTTGAAAGATTCTGATAGCATCAATGTCATTGCAATTGCCTTCTTGAATTGCAGCAATGACATTTTGCCATTCAGCGATCTATACAGCACCCACAAGTTGACAACTGCAACGTCCATGTAATGAAAAGCAAGGCGGAGATACCACTTCCTTGTCTTTAGAAAGGTTCTGTAGAGGGAAGAGGAACATGTCACTGAGGTCGGTTCCATCCATGGTGGCATTGTACTCTGATACAATGTTTGGTCTTGGAAATTCATGCCGACCGTCCTTATTTCTTCGAGTGCAGTTGGTGACAGGAAGTACATCTGCATAGTTACTGGCTAATGTAACTGCTTTGCTGTCTAGCCAGCAACAGACAATGACACTTTGTGTTTCGTCAACACAGGCATCGAAAGATCCTCGGTCGAGCTTTTTTAGTTCCTTTTCTTTGAATAGTGGACAGTTTTTGGTACGGTTTATACGCATTGTTCTAATTGCTTGTTGTCCCTTTGCAGTCAGGTAGTGTAATAGTTCAATTGAGTCGAACAAATTGTCAAAGGCAATTGTGTGCCCAGGTGAAAGATTCAGTCAATTTAACAACTACACAAAATGGCTTGATCATATTTGGTAGCATATTTGGCATACTTGGCAGTCGATGGTAGACCAGAATCAGGACCCGACACCATTTCAAGTTGGTAGATGTACCTCGAAATTCCGCATTGAGCCCAGAATTTGTAACTCCACTTTGTGGGTTTTGATGGCATGTATTTTCGATCCAAATGGCGACCTTTGAATGGCACCATCATCTCATCAATTGATTGGATGTGTTCCAGTATCACAATTTCCATGAATTGTTTTTCAAGGTTTTTTGTAAATAAACGCAGCTTGTAGAGGCGATCATAATCAGGAGAGTTTGGTTGAGGCTGCATGCTGTTGTCGTTAAAATGCAAATGATGAAGAACTTCTTCAAATCTTGTTCTTGACAAAGCATTTTGAACTTAGGTTTGACAGGTGGAATTCACCCAGTACATTTTACGATGAGAAATTTTTACGTAGCTCATGTAGAAGCAAATGCCCAAAAAGCGGAGCAATTAAAGTTCTGTAATCACTTTTACTCGTCGTGAAGCAGATGTTTTGATTTGTTGTTGGTAGAGAAATAGGTTACTTTGGAATAGCATCATGTTGAAAATATCTTTAGTAAAATAAAGTTTGAAAAACTCAATTGGATGAGATAAGTTATTCAAGCTTCTGGATTATCTTTCAAAGTTGGAAATCTTGTAACAGTAGTTGCTGGCTGAACCTTTGGTTGTAGTTTTTTTTTTTATACCATTTCATAGGAATTTTCTTGTTTTTCCTTATTTCCTTCAGTGACGATGTTGATGCCACTTGATCTTGAGGCAAACATTCTTCCATATCATTGTTTTCGCTTTCATCTTCAGAATGATGTTCCTCAGCTTTATCTTCAGAATAAAGTTCCTCGGCTTCATTTTCAGGAACAAAATTTTTGTCATCTCCACTTGAAGCCAGTTTATCATCACTCTCATCCGGAATGTCCTGGACCACCACCACTGATTCTCTCTTTCTCTTAGAATAGAAAGACCTGGATAGAAATAAGCACATTTTATTACATAAATGTTCACATAAAAAAATAAAATACTGCCTAGAAATGCACAAAATATGTTCTATTTGGGTCAATTTTGACGTGGCTTGGACCAAAATATTTAATATTGAATCACCATCAATTTGTATTTTGTTTTTACTTGAGAAAAACACACGAAATATCAGTGTCATGTAAGTGTTTTTATGTAAAAAAAAATCCACCTGTGCCAAATGTCCAAAATTTTAGACATGACGTAAGTGTGTTTGTGTAGAGAAAAATCCACCTGTGCCAAATGTCCAATAATTTGGACATGACATGGTTGGAACCTGCTGGAGCTTCTGTGATTTTTTTTTCTTAGTTGAATGGCAAAATTTCAGTATTCAGACATTCAAAATACATTTAAAAACTTACCATGTGCATTTTTTGGCAGATTTGTGCATAATGTTTAGAAAAGCCGGGAGCTACTTACCCAGTTTTGATTTTGAATCTTGGCGCCATTTTTGTAGTCTGCTAACAAAGAAAGTAAGGAGGTGCTGCCATCTACTGGAAAATGTTCGTAGCTTGTTTGTCCCATATAGTTGTCATTTGGCACAAATGGGAACTTTAAAGTCATACCCAATCAGTGCTAAAAATTGCACCGTAGATTTGTACCGTAGGACATAACGCCTAAATACAAACAAAACGCATTTACACTAAACAAAAGAAAATTCAAACATAAAAATGATTTTACAATTCTCGGAAGTAAAAATGAATACAATGATGATGAGGTAAAAGGTAAGAAAAAATTATCAAACTATCTGCATAGAAAATATGGTTAAAAAGGAGCTTTTCGTATATGACAGTTCGACGCGCTTCAGGACACATTATTTTACTTACTCCTACTGCCTTAAGCTGTGGAAGTAATATTGTTACTGACCCTACCACAGTAGCTACTGTCTTAGCCAATCACTTCGCCGGAGTCAGCAGCTGTGCGCAGTATGACCCTCGTTTTTTACCTACTAAAATTCGAGCGGAATCCAGTCCTCTGTCTTTTGATTCCTCGCAACCCGAACCTTGCGATTCACCCTTCCTCCGTGGGAAACTGCATTACGCACTTCAGGCTTCTCGAACCACCGCTCCACCGGTCTTGATCTCATTCACGTTCTGATGCTCAAACACCTTTCCGCCAGGTCGTTTCTCTCACTTCAATCTTTTTTTAACAAGATTTGGAGCGATGGAGTCATCCCTTCCACGTGGCGCAATGCCCTTGTCATCCCACTTTTAAAACCTGGCAAAGAACGCCTCGCTGTCAATAGCTATCGTCCCATTGCTTTAACCAGCTGCGTTTGCAAGGTGTTCGAGCGTATGGTTAA
>JAQIWH010003979.1:0-18234 GCA_034695005.1 Cryptops parisi
TTTAAAGTTAAAACAAATTGGATTTTATTATTATTTTCATTTTTAAAGCGATCACAGCTGCCAGAAAAGGATTACAGATGTACGGAAGATGTCAAATAAAATTACCAAATCATTTGTTGCATTGCACAAAAAATAATCAAAACAACAATAATCAGATGAAAAAAATATAAACAATTTTAACATTAGTCGAGTTAATTCAATTTTAAATTTACTCAACGCTATTTCATTTTGGAAACTTCTGGCGCGTTTAGCGTGAAAACTGTCCAAAAACAGTCGATAACTCTTGTAACTTACATAGACCATATACGCATTATCGACTGTTTTTGGACGGATATTGCGTTACATTGTCCAAAGTGAACGCGGCCTAAATCATCGCTATTCCATTTCAGTGTTAAATCAGTGCTACTCTAGCGCTCCTAGCGTTATTTTTAAATTTATTTCATTAGTTGTACTTTATAAATTAATTATTGCTATTTTGACTAAAAATAAATTATTATTTATATGAAAAACAAATAATTTTTGATTTTTCATTAATATTTTTATTAAAAAAAAATTTTTCTTTTCAATTAGTCGAAGTATTAAGGAGGAAGTGTCAAGCGCAGTGTTTATTTCAGGTTTTCTGTGTTTCATATTTCACGTTTTCCCCGTTGCAGGAAACGGAAACAAACGGATGTAAATAACGTTTTTTTTTTTTATATTCTAGTAGAGAAAAAGGAGGGAGAGGAATATTTTTCTCTCTTCCATGTTCGTTTGTAGAAAGTTCCTTCGAACCGACTTTTTAGGAGGCTGGCTATCTTAACCAGAATAATGCCGGTGATTAAGGAAGACCCAAACGATAGCGAAGGAGAAGAAATGGAACAGGATACGCCTGAAAGTGAAAAATCTAGCAACGATGACTCTGACACTTCAGCTGGTTCCGAAGATGATGACAGTTCGGGCACGTGAAATATTTATTTATTTCTTTCGTATGAACCAGAATGTATATTAAGAGTACAATTCCCAACATAGATCCTAGAAATTCAAAACAATGTTGTTTAATAAATCGTTTATACAAAGGCACTAGTAGCAATGATTGTGCCATTCGTAGTGGAAGCCTTACATACAGTGGATGATTATAATGTTAATATTTTGTATTATTTTTATTATTGTAGAAATGGATGAAGTGGAATATGAACGCAGACGAACAGAATGTCTGGATGATATGGCAGATCTGGAAAGACAGTTCTCTTTACTCAAAGAACAGTAAGTATCCCTCATGTTGATTGACAACAACACGTTCTATCGCACGCCATGTTATTTACTGTAACTTACAATGCAAAGCAATAGCTGTGTTGTTTAAAAGGGGGGAGGGGATAAGGTAAGGTCAAAAGCTGCTTACACTAGGAATGACAAATATGTGGCTGCCAATGCCCGAGCTCTATAAAATTTATGCTAAACAGGTTTTATTTTTATTATAAAAAACCGACCTTTAATAGAAAATTATTGGTTTCAAGTGAGACCGAAATGTAAAAGAAAATATTTCGTTCCCAAGTCCCAGATTTATTTTTGGTGTTATTCCAAACTTTAGATTATTACTTTTCGATTAAATGTTTGACCTCTCTAGTGTTGCTACTTGCTTGTACTTGGTTATGGGTTTATTTTACAGATTCGGTTAGGAAAAAAAAATACATTTAATACGTGTCCTCTTTAACATTTGAGAAAAAAAGATTTTTTACAAGCAAAAGTTAAAATTTTTAAGCAGTCAAGTCGTATATGCATATGTCAATCAATTCCAACCTCAACAGTAAAGCCATATTATATACGTTTTGGAAAAAAATATTAATGTGTTGTATATTAAATTAACTATCTTATAATTTTACATTCCTCCAACATAAGCAAAAGCTTTATGCCACTGGCTAAAAGTGACATCCTTGGTGTTGAGATGTTCCTTGTGTGATAATTAATTGGTTTCAAGAAATTACTGGTAATTGGAATTGGTGAAACTGGCATACATTCCAAATATTAAAGAAACCAGCTATAGGGGGGATCGGACAAAATTCAAATTTCCGAACGAGCCCTTCATGTGAGGCTACTTCGGACATAGTAGGACATGGGACAAAACAGGTAAATAAAAATAGAAAATGCATATTTTATGTATATTATAATTTTCATATAATATACATACAGTACAAAATCAAAATTGCAAAAGTAAAGAAATTCACCTTTGTATACAGGGTATTTCAGTGCATATTAAAACTCGTGAGCTCATAAACAAATTGTTTGAAAGCTTGTACCCTTTTTTCATACTCAACATGGCATAGGAGTTAAATATTGAAAATTAAAAAATAGCTCCCATTGTGTGTTCGAACCATTCCCACTCTCCTGTAGTATTAACTTTTTCAAAAAAGAACTACGCTTATTTATTTATTTACAAAACACAATTCACAACACTGCGAAAGTTTTGCTTTGTAAATTATGAAATTCTTTGCAAACAAAATATATGTAGATAAAAACTTTTATGTTAATGTTGGTCAATGTCCTATGAATTATTATGTTTTTTTCAATTGATTTGTCTGAAATTTTAGACTTTATCGTGAAAGACTATCTCAAGTGCATTTGAAGTTGGAAGAAGTTCGGACTGGACGTGCCATTGAGTATCTTCAACCTTTAGAGGAACTCAAGCATTTGAATAAAACTCGGAATGAAGTATTAGGTAGGTCAATGATAACTTGCATTGGTGATGAAGAAGCTGCCATCTGTTTTTTGAAAACAGCAGTTAAAAGTGGTGTTTTCAAGAATTACAACCAGGGTTGTTTGAATTAAATCGGTGATTTAATTCAATTGAATTTTTCTATTAAAATTATTATTTTTTTTTATATATATAATTTATAGTTTAGTTTTTTAATTCTAAAATTAATTAGCAGGTTTACAGTCTAAGCTGACGATATATTTTTTCACTATTAAATTTAAACAAAAGAAAAATCAAGGACTTTCAAAGTTATTTATTCGCGGGTTGCTTTACTTTGTTAACACCTTGTATTTTCTGAACTAACTTATTTTATATAAATTATTATCACAATTCAGTTTGATTGCTTGTTGTTTTGTTTTTTTAATTGATTTATTTTTTTTTTTCAAATTCTGCAGAAGTGTTAAAAGCATTAAAGCTAGATAATGTCAATAACAAATACAGCGCTGAACTATTGTCTTCCAGGCAAAATCTTGAGGTGAATATATAAATATGTTACCGTACCTATTCTTTTTTATTGACATTTAAACTAAATTGACGAATGTCACTTTCCTCTTGCAGAGTGAAAAGATGATATTGGAGGATGTGATCAAATCTGAACTAGACGAAAAGATTAGGCGGTTAGAAGAAGATAGAAATAGCATCGATATCACTTCTGGTATGTATATCTTCTGTTTTTATTTTCATCAATATCAATCTTAGTGTACTAATTATTATTTGTAACTATTGTTACAAACAAGTGTTGAGTGCATCCAAGATTGCTTAACAAAAGTATAAATGTTGGATTACATGACTGTTTTTATTTTGTAGATCTGAAAAATGAACAAGCTAATCACAAGAAAAACAGGAGGAGGCTAGATCCAATGAATCCTGATAAACGGAAGAAACCCGTCACAGTCTCTGATATCCTTTCCGTGGTTTTGGACCAGTTTTTGTTGTGTCAATGTCAAGTAACCAATAATAAAAGTTTGATGGTTTTTTTGTTAAAGGGTGCTTTACACGTTGCTGCATTCGGTGCTTGTTGCTGATGTCTTTTATCGCCTCTGTCGGAACAAATTTCTGACTGACAAAGTCGCTAACGTTAAAATGTTTACACGCTGGTGGTAAAAAATTTGAAGTCGCCAGCGTTTTGAGAGAGAATTTTTAGTGGACAGTGATTTTTGTGGAGACTTGGCTCATCATCTTCAGGTAATTTTTGTTGACAAGATTGATGAGCATCATTGCTACCTGTCCAACGAGGTATTCATTGGAATACCTTGTCAGTGTAATGATTTCAAATAATTGGATAAATTTACCAAAACCACGAGATATTACACTGTTCGTCAGACTTGCAAAATATTCCACACAGCAGTAGGAAAACCGATGATCTGGGTGACAAAATGTTGTCGGTTGGCCGCCGACATTTTAGACGCTAGCCAAATAAAAAACAATCGTCTAAAAGAAGTTTTTATCAGCGAATTGTGGGGCTTGCTCAAAATGTATAAAATCAGCACTGTGTAAAACACCCTCATCTAGTGGGAAGGTAATGTTTGGACCAACATCCTTCCGAACTAGATGTATTAACAATTACGCTTGTAGTTGCATGAAAAAGTTAATTTCCTTTACACACTTACGTCCATATATCGTTTATATGCTTCATGATCATGAAATTTTAGAAGATTGGACAGCAATTAAAAAGGTATTTTATTGAGTTTTATAATGTTACCGCACGATACTGTTATGCCTGAGATACATAATAGGTAAAATTCTATCTGATGAAGTCTCTAAGAGGGCGTTGGAATGTGGGGGTCAGTGAGGTTGAAACTCATTCTTTGTAAGAATTTTTTGCTGGTGATAAAATGGGGTTATCATCATGGTGGGGTTATACTTTTGTTAAAAAATATTTGTTTTGCATACAGGTAAATAAGATTTCTCTTTAATGAAAAATCCGTGTTACATTAAATTTGTAATTATGTTGCAACGGCACTTAGTTTTTGATTAATGATGTATAGAAAATTTTGTATTTTGTTTGTGACATTTTACATTTTGTGCATAATTCTTCAAAGCATCTAAATTATTTGTAGAGAACCATTTTGGGAATGTTATCCAAATGGGGGGTTGTATAGGGGTGAGAGTGGTCAAGGGTTGACTTATCCTTAATTTGGAAGACAAATTTTTGAAGTAAATTCTATATTCATTATTATATGTACAGCAGTAGTGTATTGAATTATTATCTATGAAACAAAACTTTTTTGTCACTTAATTTTGCTACAAAAATTTTTTTTGTCTTGGAAGGTTGGGGACATCCTTTCTGAAAATCTTGCACACAAAATATTTATTGATTCATTAGTTCAATTTATTGATGCTGAATTTTTTGTTTTGTAGGCGTTGAAAGCGACTAAACGAAAATGTGAATGTAAGTTTTCTTTTTTGTTAAGTTATTTTTTTACAGCGTTTTAACTACAGGTTAATCTCTTATTCCCAATTCTGAAAGTGAACATTTTTTCTTGTAATCATTTGCACGTCAAGAACCCCCATGCTAGCTATAATAAGCTTTTTATCCTACTCAATAGTCATGAGGTTCACTGCAGAAATATTAAATGTTTCACATTGCTCATTAAACATCGTTAGTTCTAAGATAGGCTATGGCTAAGTTCACGATGCAGCTTTTTTTCGCTTAATAAGCGCTAACAAGTCGGTCGTGTAGCAGTAACTGTTGCAAGTTAGCGCTTATAAGCGAAAAAAAGCTGCATCGTGAACTTAGCTCATATGGTACAGTATGTGTGTAACGTACAATTTTACCATTCCGAAAAATTCTGTCTCTTGATCCCAAAGCTTCCCGATAAGAGATTGTGAATCTGTATTGGAATTAAAACAATTTGTTTGTTGTTGTTTTCAGATATTTATCGAACAGAAGACAATCCATATAATGCTAGATTTGCTGATGGGAAATTACTATATGAAGGAAACACATTTTGCAAAGGCCATCACATCATCATCGAAAATAAGGATGAAAGTCCACTATTGTAAGTAGTTGTTTACTCAACAAACACTTTTAATACTACAGAGTTGTATTAATTAGCAGTATAATTAGTTGACCCCTATGGGTATGGTCCGTCTTAATTTCTGTAGGTTATGAAAATGTATATTTGAATTTTGTCAATTAGTTTGATTATAGTCAGGATATTTTGACCCATCCATCTTTACAGATGATTAAGATGGACCACACCCAAGGTCAACTAATTAAACTGCTAATTAAAACAACTGTGTTTTAATATTGTTTTTCATAGTCGTGTTTTATTCAATTTCAGAGCACATCTTTTATCACTAAATACCAGTGAAGTTGTGTTGAAACGGCATGACGGAAACAGAATGAAACTATCAATTGCAGATCTCCAGAAGGGAAAATACACCATCCGACATTCACCAGCATAAAATGTATTTTATCCCCCCCTCCCTCCCCATTTCTTTTTGTTTGTACAGAGTGCTACTTGTTTTATTTTTTATCTGTATTCCATAATCATTTTCTTTTCCATCTGTGTAAATAATTATAGAATTCATTTCTATTTTTAAATTTTCCTTAATGGATAGAAGCCGACTTTTGCATTCAATGCAACATATCCTAATGCATCACAAAATGTTTTGTATCAGAACTTGTGTAATATATTGATGCTCGTCTAATAACAAAGTATATTGTGTGTAAACTTTTTTTTATTCAACATCATGCTGTACAAGGCCAACAAAGTATCAAACGAAATAACAAAAAACAAACGATGCAAAATGATACAAAACATCCAGGACAGTTGCCCAGATTTTTATCCCATGTGAAAAAAAGGTGTAGAAACGTCGTGAATAATTAGTGGGTGAGAATCCCAAACGCGCTTATCAAATTTGTGAATAACTTGATCACCGGTGGTAAATGATGTAGTACATTTTCATCCTTAATGCTACCGAGTAACAAATAAAGTTTGGGCATTTTTATTCAACGTTAAAAGCAAGTCCTCGAACTTTTTGGGTCAGCTCCCGTGTAGACACTGCTAATCGAGCACCTTGGGTACAATTTATTAGAAACGTAGCGATAAAAACAAGCTGTCCATGTTACGTTGAAAGGCTTTTATTTATGGCGTTTCACGTTTCATTGGGTGTGTGTAAGAAGAATCTCAATTACCGAACTAACGAGTTCGTTGTACCATAGTTAACCAACAGTGTGGACAATATCACGGGTACGAACAAGGATCAATCGTTAATAAGCTCGCTTCTTGTTGACATCAATAATATCCAGTTAGAATTGTAGGTTACATGTATTACTCGTGCTTTTACGTGCCACCAGTGTTTCTATCTTTTGCTGATAATTGTTAACACTTAACAAGTGCACAAAGACTATAAACAACTTGTACTTTTTTTTTTGGAATGCTTGACAAAGGCATTAATCTTTTGACGGATCGTACAAAAAATATCCAGATCGTGGAATGTAATCGCAATATTATGCCTTGGATAGGCATGTCCATGTAATACTCAAATTTATTATTTTTCTAAACATCTGTCACATTTAAACAGCGGTTTTGTGATGTTATATTTGCAATACTAATCCGGCCGAGGAAATGTTGTCACCACCGCCAGCAGTCTGCAAAACTTTGGTGCACACCAACACCGGTGCGATGCAAATTTTGGTGTCGTAGTGTTGGTCGCTGTCGCTTTCTTCCCAACAAGCGACTGGCGAATCCGGATCAAACGGTACCCTCTGGCTTTGTTCCGCACGGCTTTTGGAGAAGGACTCGTCGACGAGTAATTGCGCTTTTTCCACGTAGATTTCTTTGGACCCGCAGGTGTGACGGTGAGCCGTGAGGGAGGCTTTAGCGGCTGCTGCTCGGATGTTTTTCCACGGTGAGCCTTTCTCCACCATTATGGCTTGATAGGCCAAAGTGTGGACGTGAAGTCGTGTCAATCGGCGACCAGCACCGTCGTGCTGAGAACGAAGCAATCTACGGATAGGAATGATGTTGGATGCGTAAACACTATGGTACTATACTTGATGTTGAAAATTAATCTCATTTAAAGCAAATTCGAAGGGCTTTGAGCAATATAATGGGAAGCCACATATTTAAAATTGTTCAGAAGCTGTTTTTCTGGAGGATGCTACATGCCTTAGGTTATGCAGTCGGTTTTTTGATTTTTTTAAATAAGCAATGCTCGTTCTATTGAAATCTTACCTGAATACTACACGCATTTGGTCCAAAACTGTTGCAATACGAGGATGAGAATCGCTCAAAACGCTAATGTTGCCGTATTGAAGCAGGTGGTACAAGTTGGTAAGTTCCTGTTCGTTCATTCCTAAAGAACAGGCGTTGGGCATCACCATCTCGGCCAACTCTTGCAGCAGACTTTCGTCGGTGAAGGATGCCATTTCGAAATGTATTTTCGTTTGGTTCGATTGCGACCTCATTATTTCTTGCACTTTTTTCAAACGGTTCTGTCTTTCACCTTTTACAAGAAAAAATTGTATTTTTGATGATGACGACGACGACGACAAATTGAATGTGCTGTTACAATACTGTAACAAAGATATATTTACCTGGTTTGAAAGGATAGTTATCCATCATTTGCAAGCCACTGATGATTAGCAAATCTGGTTTATAGGTTTTCAATTTTTCTTGAAAACTTTCGAGTCCCATTAATGTAGGATTACTATTATCACTATGCACTATGAAACTGAACAAAAAATGGGTATTAGCATTTTCTCCATACAGTGAATTCAAATTAGACTACATGTGGTTTATATATTTATAATTTTTATCTTGTTTACCGATTAGCTCTAGGTGATTGAAATGGTCCCCAAATTTCACCCGTCGGATATTCTAAAATAAGATGAACGTCATCTTGTTGTATATTGGCACCCGTTACTGCAAAAGATCGACAATGCAGAAAATGAGCTATTGACCGTTTGAGAAACGCGGATCAAATCGAGAAACGTTTTCCTCACTTTCTACGTCAGCGTGCAAGCTTTGACGCAGCTGTTTGGTCATCGAAGCACCTAAAAGTACATGGCACCCTTCTTTGGCAAATCTCGAACCCATGACGGGAGCGTTTCCCCCTATCATCCATCTTGCGTTTGCATCTTGACTAGCGATAGCAACCAATTCTTGAAACAAAGTCAAGTTTCCAACATAGCGTCTGTAATCATGAATTGAGGAACTTTCAAATTTAAACCTCAAATGCTACTCATCAAAAAAACCTCATATAAACATGGGTTCAGGAAGGTTTCCTTTCTGAGATAAAATAGGTAAAGTCATGTAAATGTTTCTCAAACGCTGTTGTGCAAATATGTTCACCTACCCTTAAACGCATAATGTAAAATAAGATAAAATACTAAAGTATTACATTATATAAAACAAAATACTAAAGTATACTTTAGTATAATATGTTAGGCCCAGTCTGATGTTGCTATTTGCTTGTACTTAATTATGGGTTTATTTTGCAGGTTAGTTAGGAAAAACAAAGAAACGTATTAAACGTATGATATTTTTTTTTCCAAACCTAACCTGCAATATGAACCCATAATTAAGTACGAGAAGATAGCAACATCAGACTGGGCCTGGCTATAACAGGAAAGTACCAAAAAAAATTTTTTTAAATTTTTAATGATTTAATAATCATTGTTCATACGTTTGATAAGTTTTTTTGATTTTTCAAATAATCTAATCCTGAATTATATCTGTTTTTAACCAGTTTTGTTACCTGCTCATCAGCAGGTGGTGCTATTTTTTTTATTTTATTTGTTTGTTATTTTTTACTCTATTATGCTTTTTATTTATTTATTATTTTTTTTTCTGATCTTTGTGTTACTTCACCGAACAACTTACTCGGCTGCGGCACCATGTATAAAAAAATAGGCAAAGCCTTCCAAGAGTTCTTTTCGACTAGTAATTACATCATGATGCTGTGGAATGATCTTCTTCTTCTCCTCATCAATATCCGTATCATTGGCAAACACATCGACAGCTTGCACCACTAGATCGTGGCAGGCACCGAAGCCTATGGCAATCTTGGGTTGGTTCGTCACATGGACTTGCGTTTCGACTTGCAGCAAACCAGATAATACTTGGTCCAGTCTTTGACGGAACGGGTTGTCATTCTTGCTGAAAAGGTAAGCTATAATCACTATTACTGTCGTTACTATACCGAAGATTTTGGTCCCATGGTTAAACGCCATTTTCACGTGGCTTGGCAACAACGTGAAACTTAACTTAGCCGGGTGTTACAAACAGCGTGATATGGCAAATGGTATTATTGAGTTTGTTGTTTTGTTCATTACACACCATCCGTTAAAACGTGTAATGTCATCATTAGTCATTTAATACATGCGTCAGTGGTTTTTGATGTTTGTTTTATTTACAAAAATATTTTTTCCCTTCCATCAAACCGGGAAATTTGGTTTGAAAACGCGAGTTCCGCTAATGACAATTTTCTATAAGGAAAAGCAAACTTGCAAAAATTCCCGTTGTGAAGTTTTTGTTGATTTTTCTATTAAAACTTGTGTCACTTAAATTATAATGAAGACATTAACTATAAGCTGAGTTATGTCAATATAACAAAGGTAGGTAGGTAGGTACTTGGGGTTTAACGAGGGCACCGACTGGCTTTTACAGCTATGTCATTTGGCCTGGCCCTCAGACTTTATTTAAATCAGAAATACAGAAATGGAAATGACGATGTGATGAGGATGATAAACATGGAACAGGGTTTTATGAAGCAGGAGGAAACGGGAGTGCCCCGAGAAAACCTGCCCCCGCGGTGTCAGACCCTAAACTGACACCAAACAAAAGTTTAGTTGTTTTTAATTATTTGATTTGCCTTTTTTTGTGTTATTTTTATGTTTTTCACATCCTTTTCGTCTTCTGGCCTGAACAGAATGACAAGTCCTTTCCAAACGGAAACAAAATGACATTTTCTGAGACCGTCCCATCTAAACTGGAATATTTCTTTCTTTTTATTATTTGCTTTATTTTTATATGACATTCACATTTTTTGTACTTTTTATATTAGCTTTCACAGTTGTGAGTGAGTTTGTGAGTTATGAGCAATCTAAGAATTGAAAGTATACTGCCATCTACAGTCGTTTATGAAAATTTACTGTATAATCAATGTACCAAAAACGCATAAAACGAGAACCGCATAGTTCTTTGCACAAATTAAAAAAACTGCATAAGTACAATGTAAAAAATCGCATATTAATAAATATAAATAAATCGAAAATTGCAGAAATCAAAAATGGAATTACTCAAAGCTCGCATGAAACAATTATCGAATTACTCAACGATCGCATAAATCAAAACCGGAATTACTCAAAACAACGCATAAATTGAATGTCGAATTACTCAAAGATTGTCTGAAATGGTACTTTCCGGTTAGAGCGGGTGCAGTCTGATGTTGCTATTTGCTTGTGGGTTTATTTTACAGGTTAGGTTAGGGAAACAAAACAAAATCATACAACCTAACCTAACTTGCAAAACAACAACCTCACAACCAAGTACAAGCAAATAGCTGCACCCACTCAAACCGGAAAGTACCCATAAAATTTTAATTCGCATAAATCGAAACACGCAGAGATCAAAATGGATTCTTTGCATTATGAAGAAAATGCATTTTTAATGTACAGTGCATACTGTACTCGTTTCTTCTAAAGACAAACTGGCAAGTCGCTTTTCTCAAGCCTCAAGACAGTCCCATCCAAGCCGGAACAAAATGACATTTCTCTTCTGATTTTCTCAAACCTTAAGACCGTCCACTCGAGTTGGAATATTTATTTTTCATAAATATTTGCTTCTTTTATTTTTATATATATTTTCACATTTCCCCTCCTGGCCAGGACAGAATGACAATTCCTTTTTGCACTTCAAGACAGCCTCTGTCAAACAGGGACCATCTGGTACTCAATGACATTAATGAGGGTGTGAACATTACTTGGGACAATGGTCATTCATTAAACTCACACACGGTTTATTTGGCAACTAGCATTATTTGATAATAGTCGACTTCAAATGAAAATCTTTCTGAAAAATTAATTTTTCGTTTGTTTGTGGAGAAAGTTTTTTCTATATAAATTTGACAAATCATTAACAAAGACATTGTTTTGTGTCAAAAAAACATTACATTGTTCCACATACGAATTACTTGGCGAATATCAGTTAGCAATTTCAGTCATAATTGATTCCATTAAATAATCAAGTAAACTATTGCAAGAAGTTACTGAAACCATGTTAAAACTCAGATTCGCACATCATAGATTTTGTTTGCTTGAAGAAGTTATACTTTGATCATTTGAAACTGATCAAAGTTCTTCCAAATTTGGCCTTTCAGTTTATACAAACCAAATTTTTTAAGTTTGAAACGTCAAGTATTTCAAGATTTGACCTTTCAGCTATAGAAACCAAATGTTTTTCACATATCATGTTGAAGGAAATTGTCAACTGCTGATATGTACACATTTCTCCTTAATCCGAGATTATCCACAGTTTGACCAAATTCATGAAATGATCGAAATCTTGGATTAAAAAAAGTTTATAAACTTTTTTAATCAAAGAATGCTCCCTGCATTTGCAATGCTGTCATTCATACCATGGTGTCACTCGGTAATACAGGGTGTTCCTAAAAGGTCTAGCCAAAATACAGACGCTACACATCAAAACAAAGCAAAAAGTCCATATAAACATGGGTCCATTTTTAACTTGTAATGCAGCAATTGGGTCCTTGAAAATACATGACATCATCTTGTGTTATCTCAGAAGGAAAGCATTTTTGGACCTATTTTTCTATGGACTTTTCACTTTTGTTTTGATGGGTAGGATCTGTGATTGAAATTTGGCCAGACCTACCCTCCCATAACCGGCGAGTGGTGTATGTAAAAAATAAACAAACACTACTTGATCAGATGAATTTACTTTAAACAAATTCCTAAATTTTTAAAAATAACACACACACAACCATTTCATTAAGATTTAATCTAATCTAGACCAATTCAATCAACTTTGGATCGCAACAACCAATTGTGTTACACTTCTATACGTATATTTACCACAGGAGTACAAATGTTCATTATACACATGGTTTTTATTCAAGTCTAATGTTCCAAGCCTTGATATCAAAACTGCACATGTGATTTGTTCATAAAGATTTTAACTCGTGGTTATACACCATGTTTAATTAACAGTATATACTGAATTAAAAGTCCAGGATCCAACATGAAACTTTAGCTAAGCATATTTTGTTGTTGTTTTAAACACATCAAGCTCGTTCATGCATTTAGTGCCGAAATCTGATTTTTACTTTTATGTCATTAATCAGTTTGTTTTTTTTTCTTCAACATTTTGTTTTTTAATTTTACACACAATAAAAACTGCACACCAATATATAACAGCCATAATTTTGACATTTATTTCAAGTCTTATTATTATTATTATTGTAGTTTTGCATTTTTTTTTAGACCTTTTAAAAACGAGTCACTTCAAAATATCTTTGAAACCAAAAAAAAACAAAAAACAAACATAAATAAAGAGGTCTATGAATCCAATGAAAACAGACATTTCTTGTTTCACAAAAAAATTAAACAACAGAAAAACGAAGAACACCTAAAATGAAATACTGTTATTTTTATGCACATTCCATGTAAATGGTAACAAAACAAAAAAGGAACAATAAATTTAAATATCGTGGTAACTTTTGATACATGCATGCACCAAACAAAAAATAAAATTCCCATAGAATACATTGTAATAATTAATATATTTATATATATATACACAAAACACGTATATTAAAGCACTCATGATAAACTAAACAACAATCAGTTTTCTTTTTTAAAATAATAATAATAATTATAATAATAAAAACAACACGAGATTTAAGTTGGTCAAAATAGTTAAATAACGACGGTTTGAGGGCGGACAAAGTAGAGCATAGGGAAACAGTGTATTATTTGGTGTTTAAAACGTATGCTGAGAAATCATGGCAACTGTTTCTATCCAACAACATCCAAACAAACAAACAAATCAGCTAAAATAACTGTACAACGGCATCGTACAGTGGTACGGAATAAATCCCGTCGGCTGGATTATTTGACAGAATATATTTATTAGTAATTATCGTCAAAGTACGTAGTTATGGCTAGAGATGACTGAAATTAGTATCGTTAGCTAAAAAAAATGCTTGAACGATGCATTTTTGTTTGTCTAGCTTTGGTTTTTTTACCAACAACGTTGATTAACAGTCGCCTTTTTTATAAACCCAAGTGTTGTTGAAAGATAAACAATTATTTTGTTAGTCTTTTTATATATATTTATTTTGCTTCATCATCGTCTTACGTCGTCGTCTTCTTCTTCTTCTTCCATCATTCATAAGATAGATGCACATTTAGAAAATGCAGATATAAAAGTAGCAGCAAAAGCTTGATGAATGAAGTCAAACAAGTTTCAATCATGCATGCAAAAATTATCAATTTTATATATATTGGGTGTTTACAAACTCCCTATCTATTTTGTCGAAATCGCAACGATTAATCGCCGCACGCTTCGACCGCATGGACAATTAACAACAATAATTCAAACCATATGAAAAATCATATTCTTACGACACACTACTTTTTTTTTAAGAGTACCACAATCAAATTATCATTAAAACAGTAAACATCAATGAACTCTTTGATGTTCTCAAGTTTAAAAGAAAACTGAAAATTGAAATCTCAATAGAATAAATAGGGACTTTACAAACACCCGATATATTTACATGTACGTTGTGAAAATGCAGATGATCTGCAATAACTGAGCACAATTCGAAAAACTAGAAAAAATATACAAGATATCACTGGAGATGATTCGAGTGGTGCTACCATTACAGACATTCAATGTGAAAAATTGATACAAGCAAAAAATTTGTTTGTCATATAATAAATTATTATCATTATTATTATTATGTATTATCATAGAGAGCAATATTGATTTAATTGATGTAAGCCATCACTTGTCATGCATTATAATTTTTTTTTTGACATCAAATAAAAACAAAAAGTGAATTCCATGTTAAGTTTCCCCAACTGATTAATGTATCGTTAAAGATACAAAATACAAAAATGTTGGTTATTTATGTCTAAATGTGTTTTCGTTTCCTAATTATATTATGTTAACAATTTTGCTGCTGCTGCTAAAATTTTTTGTTCTTATATTATATTAAATATTATAAAATAATCGGAGTGTACGTCAACACGACCATTTTTTTAAGGTCATAATAGTTATTAATAAGGATAAAAAAGTACAAGCTAGCGAGGCAGAAAAAACAAAAAACAAAACAAAATTAATAAATTTCATAATAAATAATGTACTGTAGATGAATAGCCTCTCAAAAATTGAGACCGTTATTTTTATAATAATTTTTTATTATTATAATTTGATGATGAATTGTGTTAATGAAAAATTTATATGCGGGGAAACGGATAGCAATTTTTTTTTTTTTTTGCAAGAAATTACAGACCTTCAACAAGTATAGTGAATGAAATTACACCTCAAATATAGATAAACGGGGTCCACTGATAATCGTTAAGAGCGTAGATTTTGGACGTTTATAAAGGAAAAATTAATTCATTCAAAGAGATAAATGCAAGCAATTAAAATCAAATTTTTGTTGTTGCTTAATATAGTAGATCAACGTGACTAGATGTACAATATTAGTAGCACCTTGATCAGCAGGTGGGTTTGTATAGAATCATAATAACCATAATAATAATGAATATAACTATAAAACATAGTAATTAAAAATTTTTATATATAGTTTTACAATTTATATAAAATTTACATCAGTTAAATAAATTTATACCAATATGGAAAAAAAAAACGAAAAAGATATTAACCGGGACAAAATAAATAAATATGCTGAAGCAGTTGTTTGTTTTGTAATTATTATTTTTTTTTTTAAAATCACGGGATTTAAATTTATATATATATATATATATATATATATATAGAATTGTATATACAATTAGTTAGATCGTGATTATGTTTTTCATGGAAAAAAAAACCGCAAACGATATCCACAATAAAAAATGCTACAAACATAACCGGGTTCTACTCATACTATATATATATAACAGCAAACAACTCCCCAAAAAATATTAAACAAAATAAAGGGAAAATAGTAATAATTAAACAAACAGAAATAATAAAAGAAAAGAAAAACCCAGTCAAACAATTATCAGAAAAAATAATAATATTCCAAAGCTTTAGTAGTGATATGAAAATCCAACGAAGAGATGTCAAAAGATGTGGCTTGAATGTGAAAAAACAATGCAAGGAAGGAGGGACATGAAGGTTCTTGGTTTCAATGAATGTGATAGTGTAGTAGTGCTTTAAACTTCGACCACCATCTTCTTATGTACATCTGTATTTCCAACGATCTAAAGATTCAAATAAAACACCATTATTACACCAAATTCTCTGCTTACATGGAATCAAGTTGAGCACATACATAGCCTATGTGGTTTATAAACAACGTAATAACATTTTCTTATGACAGTTGACTCAGAAGCATAAAAATATCTTGGATTCTGAATCGTAAGAATAGGAGCTTATAACTAGAGAAACTGAAATTAACTCTATAAAAGCCTAGACTGGGGTTGAAGCCTCAGTAGCCATAACAACCACCAGAAACAAATATCGGCCAATCGGACATGAGGCATGACATTGGCCAATCAGGCATCAACACTGGAAATGAAACGTTTCTAGGTCAACTTATCCTGTAGTAATGGAGTAGTTATTAAAAAGACTTAGTAGTACGTTATAAAAATAAAAATAACCATACTCTATTTCACCTTCAAAAATCAGTGTTGAATCAGGAGACAGATTGGAGACCTTCAACTTGCATAAATGCAAGTTGAAGGTAGTCCCTACTTTTCCAAGCTAACTTGAAGTACGTAAGGACATAAAGTTGAAGGCATTCACGGTCCCTGGTTGGTGCTCAACCCGTAACTGATTTGATGCTGATTTTTTAGCTTGAAGTAGGCTATAGTTTGTAGACATTGCCGGTTTAGCACCACTTTTGAAACAAGCATATACAGTGGAACCACGCTATTGTAGACAATTCATTCCAGGAGGTTGTTCGAATTGCAATCGGTACAAATGGCAAATCAGTTTTACCCCTAAGCGATGTGAATTGGATTAATCCGTTCCAGACCCATGATGATTGTTTATAGTAATACAGCCTTGTTTATAGTATAGCCTATATAGTAATACAGTACTTGATGCATAAAATCCTACATATAATCTACTGTACATGTAAAAATACTGTAAATGAACACGATGACATAAATGGAAGGTGGAGAGAAGGAGGAACCCTATTGTTTCGAAGGGTGGTCACTGCCCTTAAAAATATTAGGTAACCCTTAAGGTGTTTTTTCTCTTCGTATTTTCTATTTCTTTGCACTAGAAGATGCTCGGAATTGGTACGAATCCCAAGCCGACGTACGAATAGCGAGTTAAATTTAGTTGAATGAATACAAAGTTGTATGAATAGAGGGGTGGGCTATTCGCCCACCCCTCTATTCATACAACTCGGTATTCATTCAACTAAATTCAACTCGCTAGCGGAGTTCCACTGTATGTTCCAAATACATTGTATTTTTTCACAGCATGACACTTTTTTTATTACAGTTTGCAAAAACATTTCCAATAACACGATTGCAAATTCTTCTGATTGTGTGCGCGCAACTGTTCTCAAACGTTAGATAAAAAAAAAACACTTACTGCACAGAATTCTTCAAATGATATTTTTCCATCTTCATCCTTGTCAGCAAAAAGAATTGTCTTGTCGACAATTTGTTGAAGTTGGGTGTCTTTTAAGTTATTGCCTACCATCATCTTTAGCACTTGGAATAATTCACCATTAGATATATACCCATCATTATCCATATCATAGATGCGAAAGGCAACTGTGGAAGAAAAATAAAAACTGATCATTCAAATGCTGATCCGGTACAAAGTTTGGAAATAAGTTGTAGGAACCTAAACAAGCAGAAAATGTACAATGAAACACTTGCTTTTAGAGTTACGGTGGTTCGAAGTTTGCCTGCAACGGCAATAGGAAAAAAAGCTAGGCGATTTGATGTCATAAGTTTGCCAGCCCACTGTAGACAAACTTCACACCATCGTAGCTTCAGAAGCAAGCGTTTTCGATCTCATGTCCATGAGACAATTTATGTTTGTTTAAGCGCATGGAACGTTTGTACAAGCCATTCAGATCTATTATGTAAAGACTGACTTAATGATTGTAGAAAATAATATAAAAGTCTGTACTTTCAAGTGTTGTTTGTACATATGTATTTGTACATATGACAGAACCTGAGTTTGCATTAATGAATACAACTATATAGCAAATCTCACTTTAAATGAAAAAGATCCTTATACTTTGTTAAATGAAACTATGTTATTCATGCTTACATAGTGTTAAACTAAGCAAGCGTGAAACAAGAAGAAAAAAATATATCCTTGAGT
>JAQIWH010003980.1:0-18233 GCA_034695005.1 Cryptops parisi
ACCATTGTAACACCAGAAGCAAGCATTTCCGATCCCATGTTTATAGGACATTTTCTGCTTGTTTAGGTACCTTGACCTTATTCCCAAAGTTGTACAGCAGATCATTCAGATACACTCTGTATGTATATGTGTATATATACACACAATCAAACAAGCACACATCATTACTGAATTCATTTTCCATTGTGCATCACGTTGTGATATAGAAACAAGTGCATATTAAAAGTCTTATCATGCATCAAAATCTTCAAATTCAAAATGAAATTCAAAAGATCAAAATAAAAAATAAAATAAAAATGAAAGCTGTAAAAAACAAACAAACAAGATTGGGAAAGTAAATGTTATTCACTGGAGCGAAATAAAGAAAAAAACTTCATAAATGTCATGAAAACTTGACACATTCATCCACTACATAAACTGCAGACTAATCATTTTCATTCACCTTTAATAACAAGTATAAGAACATTCAGCATTGGCATGGATACAAATAGTTCGAACTAGGTTATAATGACACCTTAGGCGGGTTTCACATTCAAAGTGTTTTTGAAGCGCAAGGGTTAACGACGATCCTATCGTGCAACACGTGCTGCGAGAGATTGAAGAAAAGTTTGGTGCCGCAACCGTTTCACAATCACTACTACTTTCCCGCGATTTTCATGAGGAATTTTTTTTCTTAACGTGATTGGCTCATTAGTTTTGTTTTGACCACGCCTGCATGTGACGTGTTGACATTCGAAGATTTCCATTGTCTAACTCAGTTACACTACGATATTGTTAACATGTCAGATTTAGATCAAAACTATATTTTTGAGCTTCTTATTTTGTGGAAAAAAAAGTATATGCATCTGCACCCGCAGAACTGCGATAGAAATTTTGATGTTATGCTAATACAAATACAGGCTATTTGTCAACTCCAGTTACTTTGGGCCCGTGCTAGAGCCTTTTCTCGAACGAAAGCCTTGCCACACGTTGGTTTTATCATAATAATAATAATAATAATAATAATAACAATAAGCTCCCCGTCGACCCAACCGCCAAGTGGTGGGGGTGGGAGTGTCATTATTTAGTTAAAATATTAATACCAGGGCGATTCAATGGAAAAGTGGACATAAAAGTGAAATTTTTCAAAATATGTGAAAAAAGATTTGTGTTACATTATTTAAAAGCTTATTTCATGTACTTTCTGAATTTAAAATTGAAATTGAACAATAATGATTAGTTAAAATGATTTTGCAGTTGAAAGTAAACAATGCTTCGTATGCATTGAACAACTGAAATGATGGAACTAACCCTTTTACAAAATGTAAACCTTAACTTATTGATGATTTTTTAATTATATATGGATATTTGGAAAACTGACATTCTGTAGATTCCAAAACACCCTTTCCCTGTTCAAGAAGCTTAATAAGTTTGTTTCTTAAACATGTATCTTCGTATTAAAAAATTGGCCAGTAGTTCCGTCATGAAAAAGATGCAAAAAGTTTTACTGCAAACAGACATGTGAAAATTTTTCAACCACACTTGGTATCCAAAGTTAGATTCACCATATTTTTATCAATTACATGGTTTTTAATCTAATTTATATTAGCCGAGTTATAAGCGTGACGGAACTACACAATGCGTTCCCTTTCTTAAATGTAAAAAAACCATGAACAATGTTAGAATTTAGCCTGCTGTAAAGCTTGAATTTGAAATATCATTCTAATCTACAAATAAAGTATACAAACTACTTAAAATTTCATTAGAATAAAAGAAATATACATAGTTTAATTGACCAAACAAAGTGGGGGTCTACTACAGGCTAGGAAGAAATGGCACTGTTAAAAATAACAGTCAATTATCAAAATGCCTAATCGTATTTTAGCTTGTAAATTCATTTGATAAAAACATAAATGCATTGTATATCACTTGTGAATTGGTGCTAAAGCTGAATCATATCAATATATACAGTATAGAAAGCACACATACGAGATCCTGAAAATAGGATGAAAGAGGTCTAAAGAACTGACTATAAATACAATATATGAGGTTTGGTTATAATTGAAAAGAGGTTAACACATGTACTATAACAACATTTTGGTTATGACAGCAGGCTGACTAAATGAAGAATTTAATTTTGACATTGTTGTGTAAGCAAATAATAAATAAAATAAATGAAAAATATCAGCATACAGAAAATGACACATGAAACATAAAATGATAAAGTACAATAGTTTAAAACAAACATGTTTTTTCTTAAAATGTCAGGTTTCAAAGAATGTGGTTGTGTTCATGGCATGCAGGGAATTGTTGAAATTGTGCTATTGTTGAAATCCAAAAACACCTTCCCAAAGTTGTTTTTCTCCCTATCACTTTTCACAATGTACTCATAGTGAAGTTAAAAAAAATGTGTATAAAAATTTTATGCAATAAGTAGACTAGTATTTGCTATAAAAAAATCACCTTATAACAATTAAATTATTTGGTAAAAGTTTAGCTGTTATTCTAAGAATAGGTTTTTGCCAAAACTTAACAAATCTCCCAAAAATAATTTGCTGCTGATTAAATGTAATCAAAAAAGTTGTAGTTATGTCATGGTCTATTTGGAATATTTTATGCCAAAACTTAAGTGCTATCTTCATACTTTTTTTTCCAGATTTTCTATTTATTTGTCATTAACAAAGGACACCCAAGTTTTTCTGAACTAAACTATATACTTCACAGAGTTTTTTAATTTTTCAGTAGTCATCAAAACCCTTGTCCTTTTAGCTGTAGTTCCGTCACACTTCTTATATAATTTAGTTTGACCGACCTAAACTTCATAAAATCAAGTAACAAGCAGGAACTTGTAGTAAACCATATATCATCATCTAATGTAATAAAATCTTATGAGAAATGTATGATTAGTTTTATATATGCATCTAAAGTTAAAAAATATGGGTGCGATTGTAATTCCACCACACGTGGAATTGCCCTAATAGACAAACGCATACCTACCTAAAACATACATATATCACTTTACAATTGGTCACCTAATACAGTATGTGACAATCAATGTGTTGCTGAATACTTCTTTTGCCAATTACTCAAAATTATGAATTGTTACTGTACATGCAACGTTATTCTGGGCAAGCCTTCAATTATAGTAATTAATTCCAAATATCAAACCACCTCAACCATATTTATAACATGACTCAGATTCGTGAGTCAAACACAAATTTCCCAAACCATAGTGTAGGTAACCTTTAGCAACAAAAGCACATTATTTCAGCTACTGAAACAGCAATATTTTCGATGATAAATAATCTCACGCATGTTGCTGCAAAACCTCAAAAAGCCACTCGTCGCAATGCCTGATTATTGATTATCGTGCTAACCCTACACAAAAATCAAGCCCATGAACTTGGATCAAGCCAGAGCAAAGAGTTGATCCACTTCCCCCTTGCCTACCACTTTGTGTACATACATGCATGCACATTCAACAAACACTTCAGCGATCCCTTGTTATATAAGTGCCACTTTCCTGCAGTAACACAACCCCACAACCACGGTCGTTTAGCATTGACTGTATGGTATCGTCCTAGTAACAAGAGTGTGATTGTGGTCTAGTCGTGCCCGTGACAGAAAAAACCCATGGACAGCAGAGGAATTTTTCTTGATGCTAAACAACACTTGCCTGACAGCGAGATTCCACAGAACCTGAACGTGGATGTGTCCTAGGGGACATGGAAGCCACGTTTTCGGCATTCTGCATCGAGGTGGTGATATCAGACCCAAAGGATAAGCCTGTCAGCTGAGCCGCCTCTCAACCCACCCTCACAATGGCTGGCTGCGTTGGTGCCAACGCTCTGCTCTGCACCGTGTTCGCTTCTACAGCTGGCTGGCACAGGGGAGGAAATGTGAAAGCGTTCGATAAAAGGTGCTGGAGCGGATTTGCGTTTCTGGTGTGGATTTTTCATGCGTACAAAACGAACATTGTTTTTCTCACGTCACAAAGCGATATGTGATATGAGTTATTATGGGATGAGCGCATTTATTTGCATTCTGGTCGACTGGACTGAAAAATATAGTTTAGATGTTCCACTTTTTTTCACAAGTTACCGATTTACATGCATGTACCGGTACTATGAATTTTACAAACCAGTTAAATTTGTAAAATCATGCACAAAACAATTCTACATTTTCCCCCACTGAGACACATTGATTCAAACATCATAAATACATGATACATATTATTTTTCCATTTTTTGGTCAACTTTTACAACAATTGTATACAAACTACCTAGCTTAGTGGGTTTTCCCAATATTATAACCTGGCAATAAATAACATATTGAAAAGTCCGTCACTCAAAAAAGTTCAGACAATCCATTAAGTATACATTTAAATGGCTAAATTACACAACTACATAAACAACTAAAGTAACAAAATATACTAATTGTGTTAATGTGTTTTACAATGTTAATACTAGAAATATCAAAAACTCATACTGAAGAAAATTCCACAACCCAAGATGAACTTAAATACGACTTATCTTTTAATCAAATAATCTTTTTCCGTAGTTGACTCATTAAAATTACAGACCTATCTTCACCATTGTCCTAGTTTAACACCATGAGTGAAGTATGTTAAAATGATTAGCAAAATGTAGCAAATGATAAAAATTTATTGCGAAGTGATATAAGGGATGAGCAAAAAAAAAAAATAACAATACTGTTATTGAAAAACTACAGATAAAAATTCAGTGAGTCATCCACATCCAGCTGTGAATGTAAAAATACATATAAATATATTTATATATTTAATGTATAAATAAATATATATGGTGTTGTTTTTCTAAAAAAGTTATCCCATCAATACAAATATCGATAATTATCGATAAAATATAAGTATAGCTCTTGTAACAGCTCATGCTTTAAAACACCTATTGTTAGTCAGATTGTTGGAAATAAATAAAACACAGCGAATACTGACTAAATAGACTAGTGGGACTATAACTTTCATGACTTGGTAGCTAGACTCATGTAACAATGGGATTTTCAAAAAAAAAAAAAGATTAATTTCAAGGTCAATGAAAATAGCACCATTGGAAAGGCTCCTCATATGCAAACAATAGTTGTCTAACACATTTGTTTGTCACGTGCTTTGTTTTCATTTATTTGGATGTCAGGTTAAGTGACTCACCCTGTATATTTCTCTTATTTAGCCTTTTTTTTAAACATTACATACAGTAAACTTGCAACATTGTTTAATAAAGAATTAAACAAGTTTTTTAATGCACTCCTCAGTAATCTGGTATCTCTTTGTGCGAGGAATAGCTAGACTATAATATAGGCCAGTTTACTGTAATATACAGCAGTGTCAATTACCCGAACTAATTGCCATAATATAGGCAATTAACAGCCTATATTATATTATGTTTTTTGAACAGCTATGGGTGTTCATAAAACCGATTTGTTCACAAAATCGGACAGTTTATGTGCATATGTAAAAAAAAAAAAAAGTTTTCCATGTTTTTATGTTTACAGTATACAGGCATGCCTCTTTTTCCCAATTAGGACCAGAGCACTGACCAAAGTCAGGAGCACTGACAGAAGTCCGAGCATTGACAAAAGTCGAAGCATTGACAAAAGTCGAAGCATTGACTTTATTTAGCTTGCAAATTCATTAGAGCTGTGAAAAAACATGAATAACTGCATAACACTTGCAAATATGTGCAACACTTAAATGAAAAAAAAATAAACAAATGAATTTAGTAAAATAAATAACATAAAAAAAAATAAAATCCACTATTGCCTGCCTGTTTTCATAACATTAACATAAATAAAATGTGAATTATAATTAGATTCAATTAGTTAATTGAAACTAAAACAAAAATAACAATGGTCCATGCTAATGGTGACACTTTGGGACGAAAAAATAACTGAACTTTAGAAATTTTGTATAAATTTATAGATGACGAAATAGCAAAACGACAGAAGTCAAGGTAGCCTGTACTGTATTCGTAAATATAGAAAACGATTCAACGTATACTGTAAGTTTATATTTTATTACTTACATATGTATTCTACAAAAAGGTTTTAAAAAGCATGAAGTCTTTTTGGACTTTGTTACATAGGAAAGTGAAATAAATATCAGAAACACTATCCACTCCAATGTACAGTATATGACCACAAGTGGAATCCCTGCACATCTACTCAATTATCAGTTCGGATAACAGGTCTTCTGGATAACTGACATTCTACTGTATGTGTGTATTATATATACAGTAGAATCCGGTTATTATAATCATGGATAATGTTATCAGCCGGCTATTGTTAACAAATCAAAAAGCACTAGTCCCCAAGTGATCACAATAACCAGATTTCACTGTATATACAGGGTGGACCGAAAAAACTTTCACCAATTTTCAAAGAGCTATTTCTCGTGAACCGCTTAAGCTAAACGAAATATAAAACTACTACTGTACATAGAAGTTCAATTCAATATCTTCCCAATGATATATAAATCTATGCTATGATTTACATAGTTTGGTCGCAATGGTCGTGCGAAAAAAGATCTGTGAATCTGCATCAGTAAAGCCGGTCCAGGATGATATTTGTATCACAAACTTGACTTGCCCACCCTTTTTTTAGCACTAATTTACTTTTCCACTGAACAATTATACACTGAACTCCCTTTGTACCAGTACTTGTAGCCAATTTACAACTCTCTTTTTAGGGTACTTTTTTTTTGCGTGGCCATTGCAGGCTAACTATTCGAGCCATAGCATAGAATTATATATCATTAAAAAGATATTGAATAGAACTTTCATGTTTTAGTTTTAGATCTTGGCTATCAAAAATAGTTCATGAGATATCGTTATTTGAAAACTGGTGACAGTTTTTTTGGCTCACCTGGTATATCCATCCATCCATCCATTTAGTAGGAATAATTTGCAAATGCTAACCTAACAATTACATTCCTTTTGTACACATTCCAGAAATTTCAATTTTATCAAAACAAATTAAAGACATAGTTAACAATAGTGTATATTGGCTAACCAAAACCATGAACTGGCTATGTTCAGGAGTTAAAGATTTGTGATACACTGTAATAACAAGCTAAAGCCGAATCTATTACTACTGTCAAGATTATTTCTATAGAAATAATCTTGCTACTGTTAGGTTGAAAAGCATGCAAAAAATTTTAATTGTGATGTTAAATGAAATTGTACACATGCATTTTGCTCATTCTGATCATTACAGTTCTAATGCTCCAAGGTAAGGCTGGGAAAAAAAAAACTGGAGTAATAATATAGCTAGGTTGCAGACATAACTCACTCACGTGTCAAAACATGTGAACCTGAGTAGTCTTCCACTTGACAAAGATGATCACTCAGCTAACATTCCACAACATACATACATACATATGCAATGCTGCAAAACATCAATTAAAGAATTATTCCTCACTGTATTATGTTCGCTACCATTATTTTATTGCACAGGTTATAAACATTTGATATATGTTCTACAGCAATCCACTTAGTGAAAGTGCCAAGTAACAAAGTTTCAACACTTGTAAAATTCGTAAATACCCAAATTCATTTATACATACACTCATCAATGATATTCCTAATTACTGTTGGATACATACAACACAGTAATAGGATAACAAAGTACTAAACTACTTAACTCACTGGATAGCTTAACGGTTGCTTAAGATGCCTCAATTAGTAAAACATTTAGCATCATGCTATAAAAATACATTTTTCGTAGTTCTTTACACAAAATATCGGTATGCAATATGCAGTGCTAAACATGAAAACATGTTTCACATGATAGCAACTACATAATTCGCATCGCTCGTTGAATCCCTTAAATGGATTCGAGAATGCCATCATCGAAACCACTGTCACAGACTACAGAAAAATTTGTTGTTTCTTTAGATACATATTTGCATGCAACACCCCAAAACAGACATTTCCATTTAGTTCACCTCTGCTTTGAGAAGGGTTATTAGAAAGCCAAAGCAGACTAAAGTGGCGATATAATAACAAAAAAAGGTCTGTTTTTTTGTTTTTTTACCTAATCTAAACTTATATATCTATAGTACCAATTTAAGTGAGTTAAAAATAATAAAATAAAAAAAGCAAATGCAACTAGCAGCAGCCAACAATACTCACAAAACCACTGAAGTTGATCTAACAGGATCCCTCCAAACATAATGAAAGTGTAACTAAGTTTAATAAATGCAATTCCCATTCCTTGAAAATTAGTGTTTTAACACGTGTTAATTCAAGAATTCCAATCACAAAAACACTCAAACTTAATGCAAACCATACAACGAAAACTATATATTATTTTTCTTGAGTTTGATAGGTATGAGGTTGATTTTTTTATTCAAGGATTGGTTTTTTGTCCATTATTTTTTTTCAGTGTTGACAATGAAAAGGCCAGTATTGTGCAATATAAAGTAACATACCATTTTCAACATTCACATAATATTTATATTGTTACATTGAAACTTTTCTAGGTAGTATTGCCTAGTAGGCTTACAGTTAATCCATAATTCACCAGTTAATAATAATAATAATAAATATTATGGAATGGAAATGTTATGGCAATAAGGTAGTAAACAAGAGGCAACAGGCAGAAGAAAAATTCCTTCGAATTCGATGCGTTCGAAATCGATATATGGATCACATGGCTCGTCACTGGTTAAAAATCAAGTGGAATTGATAAACAGCGGATTTAGATGTTAGCTCGTTAACATTTCCTTGTTCCTTTTAAACTTAATAAACATAAAACCACAAAATAATTATACAATGAAACTGTTTACGTACTTGCATCGACGCCATTTTCACTCGAAGATGTTCTGTTGCGAATTTCGCCAATAGATGACGACATTTATTCCTGAAAGTGAAAAAAGAAAAAAAAGTTCTGTATAAACAAATCTCTCGTGTGAGAGGTTAAAGGGTGCCAACCAATGAAAAGCTCCAATATAAGGTAAGCACTGCACTTAAAACAGTTTTAATCTATCACTTGATTGGTGGACAATTGGATATTGTTTCACGATTTAAGCGCCATAAAAAATAATACAGTACAGTACATAAAAATGATAAAGTTCTAAAAAAAAAAGTATGATTCGTAGCGTTGGCTAAAAAACGCACCAATGAGCATCTCTCACATCCTTGTACACCTAACATTTGATTGGCCGTAAAACACAAATTTGGTGTTGGGTTTTAATCGTTCATCGCAATAGGAGCTCGTTTGGGTCCTGATTCATCATCAATCCCGTTTAAAAAAAATTAAGGATCCATGTCTCCTTCGGGATGTTGGGCGGCACTATCAAAGTAACACCTTTAGGTGCTGTGGTCATCTTGGCCACTGCACTGGTTTTGTTCACATTGTATTTAAAATCGGGTAACGAGCGATCATCACTAGAACGTGTCAACCTTCGGCTCTTGTTGGCGGAAGGCCTGGCGGCAGCCGTAGAGGCTGGGGATGAATTACGAAGGCTACGCGAAAAAAGCACTCCCCTGAAGCCTATGGCTAAAGGAGAAACCGAGGAAGGTGCTAAAGAATTGCTTACCGATGCCGATTTACGTTCCCATGCACTCATTGTACGAAAACTTCGAGCTGCTTTCCCAAATGTGAAGGTATGATAATGTTTGTGTAGCAAGTAATAAAAATTGTCACTTTCCAGATGATCTAGCGACAGGCCAAGTTCCCTGTAGGACTCTACTTGCAGAGAGGTTCCTTATGCTGTTGGGATGGACGCGTATCGTGACAGGACAGTTCCTTAATATTATAGTAGTAATACCAAAGTATTATATAATGTTAATGTTACAAATACAAAGATGATGGAATAAAACAGAAGGAACAGTAAACCCCTTTAAAAAATACTTTGATTTCAGGGTAGTGGGTGGAGTTTAGGTAGGGATTCACTAAAATCAACCTCTAACTAACCTATCCTAATTCAACTTTGCCTAATCTAACCTGAACTATAAAAAAATATATATAGTCTATGACTACGTTGACGTTGAATACTTTTTCGCTAAAAACGCTCATATGCATCCGAAGATAGTTGACAAGTCTCTTTAATTTACACAGAACCTATATTGGTTATCCTATATTTGGACGTTTATGAGCGTTTTTGGCGAAAAAGCATCCAACTTCAACGTTTTACAACCGGTCAAGTTAAATAAAAGGTTGTAAAAAGGCTAATTATGAAACAGCCGGAGGGGTATTTTGGGAGTTTAAACACCCCCCCCCCCGAAAATCCAAAAATGTGTAAAACAAAGTAAAAACTGGCCAATAAAAGGGAAAGCTTCTCAATTCACTTCAAAACCACTCCCGAAATCTTAAACTTAAAACATCCTCCCCCCTGTAAAAAATTCTGGCTGCACCTCTGGAATCAACTGTTGTCATTAAAAAATCTCAAAGGACATTGTGAAAGATTTGTATAACTACTTTTGAAATAATAAAATGTTTTGGTTATTTTTGAAATCTAAACAGAATTTTTTTGTAGTTACTGTATAAACTATGTTGACAATATTTTTACAAGTTTTTGTTTCCAAAATTCATAATTTTTTTATTTGGCGAGGTCGGATAATTCCAAGTTTAAATATAAGCCAAAATACAAAATTAAAAATAAATGTTAAAAATCGCCAAACATGAAGCAATAATTTAAACCCTATTTTTTTTTGTGAATTGAAAAACTATAGAATCGTACAACAAAAAAAGTTCTTTCAAAGTTGTACAGAAAATATGATATTTTGGATTTCACAATCTGTTTATAAAGCAATCAACAAAATAATTTTTAAAGAAAAAAAATTAAATTTCTTTGCTTACAGTTGATATCAGAAGAACATGATACTTTTCCAAAAGATTTGGATATGCCAGGCAATGACAAAACATCATTCATGAACGACTTGAAATCTCTTCCTGTTATTGAAGAAAAGGCCTCAGATATTACTTTATGGATAGATCCTTTAGATGCAACTCAAGAATTCACAGGTAAATGCCAACGTTTAACTTAAGTCCTATAAACATTATAAACAAAAATATCAAACATGTTTTCTTTTATAGAGAATTTGTTGAAATACGTGACCATTATGGTATGCGTAGCAGTAAAAGGTCTACCTGTCATTGGCATTATTGATCAGCCATTCGAAAAACAAAAAGGTGAATGCTGTTTAAGTGTTTCATCTTGCACCTGTTTCTCTGGCAAATTCTGCACATTGATCAGAATTATTTTTTTTCTAATTTCAGAAAAACGAACCGTTTGGGGATGGGTCGATCATGGAACATCACCTAATCTGAAAGTTTCAGAACATCAAGCAGCTTCCACTCATCACAGAATCATTGTTTCTCGCTCACATGCTGGTGACGTGAAGCAGGTTGCTCAAAAAGCGTTTGGCAATAATACTGAAATCATACCTGCGGGAGGGGCAGGCATGTTATAAACAAACACCATATCGAAACGAATTCTTGAAGAAATAAAAAAAGCAAATCTTTGATTCGACCGTACTTTATTTTCAGGATACAAAACCTTACGGGTCATTAACGGTGAAGTTGATGCTTACGTACATGTTACGGCCATCAAAAAATGGGACATTTGCGCACCCAATGCAATCATAAAATCTGTCGGTGGACAGATGACCTCACTTGATGGGAATCTTATTGATTATGCATCGGAAATATCCAAAACGAAAAATGGAATTTTGGCAGCCATGGAGAATCACGAGGAATATCTTAAACCACTCCGGGGCTTAACTGCGTGATTTCTTATTTTCAGGTTGCTTTGTGCTTAATTTATCAACAGAACTGTATGTACAGTATAAATATGATAACTGTGTGAATTTGGTATGAGGTGAGATCTTATATTTTTGTCTTGTGTGATGGGTATAGAGTATCACCCTTTCCCCACCCCGGTTGGAAGTTTGGAACTAATCATGAATCTCGATAGTGAACTGCCTATTTTTACTATGTAAAACAATCTACTGCTTTGTAATAGTGATATTTTGCATTATTAAAAATCGTGAAGCATTTGTTTTACTATATCGGTTGTATTTCATGCAGCATATTTTAATTTACCTTCGTTTAATTCCACGAATTAACTAATCGTCGACTAGCTATGTTTCATTCAATCGTAGTTTTGAATTTTTTGCTCAAAATGTATGATCAGCACAGATTATCTCATCTTTCGTCATTAATATTTATCGTTAATACATCAATACAAATATTTGGCTGCTGAGCTACATTTACATTGTGTTCCTGAAAGTCCTAGTCAGATTTTAACCACAAAAAACAAAGAAAACCCATAGAAACGTGGGTCTGAAAATGCTTCCCTTCCGAGATGTAGTCATGTAATCTCATAGGCTTATTGTTTCGTACTTGCTGTAGGTATGCATTTCTAGATCCATGTTTATATGGAGTTTTTGCTTGGTTTTGATGTGTCATTTGTGTTTAAAATTTGACTAAATCTTTTAAGAACACCAAACTTTTGATAGAACAAAGTGTCTTCCATCAATTTGTATGTATATTAGTTCATTGAAAAAAAAATTCTTTGCACCAAAGTGACTGACTGTCATCTACTGTGAGCGAATCTATCAATAGTTTTTGTCATACATAACGAATCATTAGTTCTTCACAGATACCAAGCTTACTAAATAAGACAGCATTCATTTACTGTCATCCAAGAATGTGTTTTAAAACAAATTCATCCAATGTAGCTTTGACAACTGAAGAGCTCATTTCCAAAACATCCAGGAAATACAATTTTTCTGAAAACGTTTTTCTTTCATTTATTGATTTAAAATACCATTTTTGATATAAAAAAACTTGGCTTCCATTGAACTCTATAAAGTATTCCGCTTTCTGTACAGTAGTCACAAAAATCTCGCTTCAATACGTTTGGAGATAGGAAGGGGTCACAATTGGGAGTATGGTCGTTTTGATTCAAACACGTGGAGTTGGGTGTTTTTGAAAATGAAACATTGTGATCGAGTGATGATGTATTGCTTTAATCACAGATTTTAATTCGCGATTGTTACTGTCCACTGAAAAAACTCACTCGTACCCAAAATGTTTTTAATATGGAAGTTGTCAGGTATACATAAGAAGGGCATCTCTAACACAGCATACATAGTTGCACATACACATTTATTACTCTAATTAATGTATTACATATTTATCATCACGAAATAAATTTTGATAGAATGGTCTTCTAACACTTAAATTATACCTGAAAATTACATTAAACTTTCAATCATAATGGACTCATGGAATCAATTTTTCTTTTGTGGTTGTTTTGGTTTCTTGTTGGTTAAAATTTTGTTCCATTTTGCTTAATTAATTTTTTGTTAGTTGGTGTTTTTGCGTTTGGTTTTGTTTGGGTTAGTTATTGTTTTGTTTTTCTCTGCTAGGTGTTGTGTTGGTTTGGTGGGCACGTGGGAGAGAGTGGAACGTGTTGATGTGATTTTGGTCGAGTTTGAATTTGGGAGTCGGTTGATGTTTGGAGTGGTTTTTTTGTAGTCGTGTTGTCTTTTCTGTGTGTTTTTTGTTTTTGTTTATCACTGCACTGTGATCAAATATCTAAATGAAACGAAACATTTTAGTGTGTGAAGTTATAGTGGTTGTTTCTGGCCTACCCAGTCAGTCAGAGATAAGACACCTTTTTTGGTTTTTGATCTTGGAAGGTGGTTTGCTTGGTTTGTCCATTATGTATTTTAGGGTAGAGAATTCTGTTGTACGTTCAATCATGTTGGAAAGTTTGTTTAAAATTTAGAAATGTTAAAATACACTGGCTGGCTGCCTGCGTGAAAATGTTAAAAAATAAGTATTGCGCTTCTTCATCGCGTGCATTGTTGTCAGCTGCACATGCTAATGAGCAGTGGCGGAGCGCCCGAGGGGTGGGGGAGCAGAAATTGGATCGGCCTCGATATGTAGTAGTTTCTGTATTAGTGTTGTTTTAAATAGCAAATTAAGGCTTGGTTCCCCCTTGGTCAGCGGGTGCACTCCGCCCTTGCTAATGAGGTCACTTTCTTATAGAAGTTCATTGTAGGATCAGCATCGGTTATCCCAATTTTCTTTAGCAGGTTAGTTCTGATTGGAAATAAGACTCTTTGAGACTAAAAGGCTTGGAGATAAGACACTTTGAAAATAAACATGGTTTTCAGTAGGAAACAGTAAGTTTTGAGTCTTGAAAATGAAATATTTGGAATCAGCGCTGCACCGATAGTTGTCAAGGCCTCTTATCTCAAAAATGATTTAAAGTGGAGTTAATACGTTTTGAAAATAAACTTCAATTTATCCCATTTTTTGTCACTGCATGTCTTCCAAATACTGGTTGTGCTCAAAAAATCATCAATAGAGCTAGATGATTTTGTCCCTCCAGTTTCACATTGTTGATGAACTTGTAGGCATACAGTGAAATCTACATAATAAAAATAAAGTTTCAATTACATGGCAATGAACAAGGATTTCATCCTTTGCTTTTCTTTTAGTAAGTCAATTTCACTTATATACATAAAAAATTTTGCATGCCTGTCTGTTGTGCGTCCATCAATCAAAATTGGCTAGAGCAATTTTAACCAAACTTGATATTCAGATCAATCCTAGAGACAGAGCCTTGCATAAAGCCTTTTCCAACCCGTCCAAAACTCAACGGCGAGCTGGCTCGCAACGAGTTGGTTTCAGCCTGGCAGGCTGCTATGCGATGATAGCATATGATAACATGGAATGAGCTGACGGGCTGAAGTCAGCACGTCAGAGGGCCCAGCTCACTCAGGGGACAGGAAAGGCTTTGTAAAGGGTCTGCCGAGGAATGTATGTAGAGGCTACAGTATTGATGTGACCCTAATTTTAATCCTAAGCCCTTTTTTCCTCAAATAGCACCATTTTGTAAATCCAATGAATGTTGAATGACTTCACAGTTGTTATATTAACTGACAAATACATTAGTAAATTCATCGACATGGATTTCCTAATGCGTGTCAGTTTGACTAAAATAACTTGGAACAAAGATCCGTTTGGCTAAAGTAAATCCAACAAATGCCAGAGATTCTCCCTAGTATAATTGGCACTGGTAGTGGCAAGATCGGCTTAGGAGATACTGTATTGGGAGTTTTTCAGTCCCAGTGGGCTGTTGGCCTTGCATGTTTTTGATTATTATAACAAAATGTTATATCAAAACTAGCTTTAAAACCCGTCAACTTGACGGGATCTTTGGACTTTTGAGTGTGTGAAGATGTCACAGTGACGCCATGTTGAGCCTGTCCACATGTGACATTTTGAACATCTTTTTGTTTAAAACAGCAATAATAATTTAATCGTTCGAAAAATCAAAAATGTATGTCTTAAAAGTAAGACATACAATTGAAACTTGACGACAACCTCTTTATTTTGGTGCTCTTGTTTTTTTTCTACGATGTGATTTGTGGGAGAACGATGAAACAAACAATTCCTACTTGCAGACTGTTATTAGTATAGATAATAGATATTACAATTTTTTTACAGTATAAAAAATATCAGGCCTGACATACAGTTAATGTATTTCAGTTAGACAAATTTCAAATGATTTATGGAACATTTTTTGGGAGGGTTCATGGCCATCAACGTCCAGTCTGCCCCTAGTAGTTGGCCTGCATCAACGTTCAATTCCTTCATATATTACCACTATCAATTGAAGGGTTTCAGGCAATATGGTGATAAGCCACACTTTTTCCAAAAATAACTTTTTTTTTTTACATCAAATTGTCCCTCAGTACTGTTTTCAGCTAGTTACATTACTACGGTACTTCCTGGATTTTCCAGAAAATGGTAGCATAGGAAAAAGAGCTCTCCTGAACAATTTGAGAAGTATGACTTATGCATGCTAAGCTCGCAAGTAATGAATATTTTATGTTTGAATATGGAGTTAGTATGTAGGTTCATCATATATCTTACTATGGTTTAAATGGTTCAATACCAGCTTTACAAACTGGTATTGAAACTTAGCATTAAACGTAGCATTGGTATTGAAACGTAGGAGAAAAAAACAATGTGTGCTTCAAGTTCTGTCAAATAAATGGAAAACCCGAATCATTGACAGTAGTTTCCTCAGTGGCGCAACTAGAAAAATTGGGCCCCAATGCAAGATGGAAAAAGGGTCCCTTATATAAAGAGGGTTAAAAATTCGATATACACATCTCCAGTAAAAATCTGACTTGTATCGATACTTCTTGGGAGTATTGAAGTGTAAATTGGTTCAAATTAGTCATGATTGCATTAAAAAGTTCTTTCTTTATACACATATTAAATTACTAGCATTTAAGCAAAGTTGTACAACGCAACCAACCATACTGGAGTGATATTGAATAAAAATTAATCATTCTAACTTTGGTAAATCTGATGAATCGACTGATGTCTTATTAACACAGGTGGTAACAGCACAATCTTCACTTGTTGATACTGTAGTGATAAAAAAAAACCATAAAAGGTGTCTTAATAACAGCTGAAAGTTCAATTGTCTGAACACAGAAGACTCCTCAAATCAGTCTTGTAGGTTGCTTGTACATACCAACGCACGTTTTGAACATACTGAATTGGTGTTATAAGAGCTATGACAATAACTAGACACCTGCACCAATGCTAAAGCCAGAAGCATCATTTATGGGAATTTTTTCTTTAGATAAATAAGTTTCATACAATCGAAATGAAGTATATGCTCTGGGACCTCAGACTATCAGGCGCCAGACTACACTAGGAAAAGTATCAATACTCGCAGAATAATCGATATCAAAGCTTTTGGGCCCTAACGTACAGTACTGTATTGGCATAGTTAAGCCATTGAGTTTCCCCAATCACCATATATAGTGATTGCAAAACCACCTTATATAGTGATTGCAAAACCACCATATATTCTGGCTTTTGTTGGTGATTTAGGTTTTCCAATGTTTTATGTAATCCACTGAATCGCAAATTGCTAATTTCAATAACATAGAATCCAACTGAGCAAATGGTGTGGAAACGCTCAAACAATAGCTACGCTACAAAGCAGACTATGCTAAAAAAGAATGTAATTATCAATACCTAACATACATAAATGTACATTCATTATGATACTTGCATGCGCTCAATTCAATCAGTCCACTTGTTGGATGTTTCAAAAACATTATGATACAGGTGAAATCTATAATCAAGTCCATGGTTCCAAATTAATAACTTGATTACTACACTATTCTACACTAATTACAGAATACAGATTAAAAATCTTACTATAGCTCAGCTTTTCTCAAAGTGTGGTTCTAGGTTCCCAAGAGCATTTCCAGGTGGTCTGGAAAACTCCTAAAACAAACAAGACAAACCCTTGGGTTGTAAGACAAACAAGTTTGAGAACCTCTGTTATACCTGTTTATTTAAAGGCCCCTGTCACATACAATTCTTGGTGTGGCCAGTCTAGCGATTGTTTACAGCTGTGACGTTGGCTTCTTGCCCGACCAATGGAAACTGGATGAACAAGGCGGCGATATCACATTGGTTCACAAGATGCTTGACTTGCCACACAAAAAATTGCATGTGTCAGGAGGGCCTTCATGATAGTTTATACTAAAATTACCATTTTCAGCTGCACAATTCACAGTACTCGGAAAAATAAATTTTCACTCTCTGCATTACACCAACAAGTTCGATCAAGTTAAAAACAAAAATTAAAGAAAGCGTTGTTGACATAGTTTGTTTTAAATTCCTGTGGTTGGAGGTAATTAGCTTAAAATGTAACGTTTTAGCTCATTCAGTTAGCCTTCAGTGAATATATGTTACATATCTAATTATATGTTACATTGACGATAACATAAAAACTCAACATTGTTTAGTCCAAACTTGAAGATTTGTTATGACTACGAGGTATGACCAAACTTAATGAAAGTTTAATATAAAAAAAAGGTTATGTTATATTCGTATTAAGCAAATTATATCATTTAAGCTTATTACACATACTCGGCGCGTCGCCTGTTTTAGGCATGTCAGCAATGCAGTGGCGGTGCATGACGTCACTAGCACCACCGTTGACTGTTTCAAATACCCTCCGCGGCACCCGATTGCGGCGCAGAAAGCGGTGGCAAAGGCAGCGTGGAGCTTTTGAACCAAGCTGAAATGCTTCATGTCGCTAGTGCGCTGCAGCCAATCAGGACTAGCCTGGAAGACTCCCAGAGCATCCACAAAATTCATGTTATTCATTACAAATTCACTATTCTTTACCCTTATTATCATGACAAAAATAAAAATAGGAA
>JAQIWH010003981.1:0-18226 GCA_034695005.1 Cryptops parisi
CGCAGCCGAGTCACTAGGGTTCCCCCAATCACGCCACCCTGGGATCTTTCAGCGCCACCCTCCCCACCGCAAGACGTACCACCAGAAGCCGCAGCCCACAGTGGGAAGGGACCCCCCCAGAAAAGGAAAAAAAAGGGACAAAATATAAAATAAAATAAATAAAATGAATAATAAGCAAAACACAAAAAAGATGAAGATGAAGATGGAAAAAAAAAATAAATAAATAAATAAATAATAATAAGATGAAGATGAAGGTGAAGATGAAGGTGAGTGTGGTCGATCTTGGTAATGCCCAGACTTCACTGGTGGTGAAGCCTAGAACACGCAAGCCCACTCACCACGACAAGGTGCCGACCTCGAGGGGGCGGGCATGTCATGAAACAACTTTCAATAATAAACTATAGTCTGGAAATACTACTCTAGCAAGATCCAACAAATTATGGAATGAGGACGTCTAAAGATGCCATACGATTAAATGATGCCACACTTCAAAAAAGTGAAACTTTACAAAATTATCTTTTTTATCGTGCTTTTGATTTTTAATGTTAAAAGTAATATGCGTTCACAATTACAACTTTACAACTCATTCACAAGTCAACCTAATATAAAGTTTATGAAAAGTTTCATTATATGTAATCACGTTCTAAAATTAGGAATAGTTATTCTGAATCACTCTGTATAAAAAAATCCTGCTAAGGTATGATAATATTACAAAAATATTTATACATAATAATAAAAATTACAATTAACATTTTTCAAATATCCCGAGATTCCTCAAGAAAAAAAATTTCCCAGCATATGTAAATTAAGTTGAAATAGACCGGGATACCTGGAAGAAACCCTAGTCCGAACCATCGATCATGTTTTTAGATTCTTGAAGCTGTCGGATCTTGATCAAGTTATTTAGTGTGCTGTTTAGGTTATGTTTGTGGGCGCCATATGACAAGCCTCAGGGCAGTTGGTGCGCCTCACAATACCAAATACCTACATACCTTTCTGCTAACCTGGTTGCTATAGCACAAGCACTTGCCATGTGCCTATCTGCCAACGCCTTTTATTTTGTCTGTTCGAACTCCCGTAGCGGCCACCAATCTCTATTTTCAACCAACCCTTTGGTCTCTTATCCACCGACTCTTTTATCTCCATTTCACTCGCCACAACTCCATCATGTTCATGTGAGTCCCTAGTTACGTCGGCATTGCTGGTAACTCCAAAGCTTATGCTGCCGCTAAAATTGACCTTACGAGGGCTGATTAAAAAATTCCAGGACTGATTTTTTAAAAATTTATTAAAAACATTTACGAGTTTTTGGACACTGTCCCCTTCAAAGTAATCCCCTTGGGAAGCTATACATTTTTACCACTGCCATTTCCACTGCTGGAAGGACCGTGGGAACTCATCTTCGGAAATGCTGTTCAGCTCCTCCAGCAATTTTTCTTTAATTTCCATCAGTTGAGTCAAATCTCTGCCATTCCAACGAATTCTTGAATTTCATAAACAAAACAAATGCCCAGGAGTCACGTCTGGTGAGTAGGGGGCTGGTGGATGATAGTCATGGCATTTTTTATGCAATAATCGTGAATGAGCAACGCAGAATGAACAGGGGCATTGTCATGATGAAGCACCCACTTCCCACTTCGCCACAGCTCTGGTCTCTTCCTTCTGACAGACTCGCGCAAAAGTCTTAGGGTTTCAATGACGTGATCGACTCAGACATTCATTCCCAAAAGCCTCTTGCAATATTTGAAAATTTTGTGTAAAAGTTTTTACCTAACTTCACACAAAACTTGACACAAACGCATTCTTCTTTTTGATTCATTTGACCAAAAATTGCCAAGCACAAAAAAAATTGTTTCACCAAAGCGTCTGTTACTTCATAACAAAGAGAGTTTTCACAAATCTAAAAACACAGGCGAGCACAGGAAATATCACAGCTAATATTGCTACCAACCATACCACTCTCTGACACTCCATTAGTGCGCAATTAAAAAAGTCCTGGAACATTTTGATCAACCCTTGTACCTGCCTTTGCCCACCTCGACCCCCCTCTTGACATCCTATCATCACACACAACAAGCTCCGCAGCGTCAAACATTCTACCACGATCTGAACCATGTCTCAACACCTTTCGAAAACATGAGGTTGCTTTAGTTCAGCTAAGACTCGATCGGACTGAAGACTAGTTTTTTCATGCCACCTTCTTTGCTAAAGTTCCCTCCTTTCTGCACATCTTGTGTCCTCCAACTCACCGTTTAGCATGTTCTTGATGATTGTCCTCTTCTCTCTCCTCTTCGCACACTCTACTCTCTACTCTTCACTCTCCTGCGTATCTTAGACCAGTGATTCCTAACTTTTTTCCAGTATTCCTCCCCATCAGATCTAGCTTCCAATGGTGCCTCCCTGAAATGTAATTATTATTTTAATTGTAACATGGTAAACAGAAAATACTTAAAGACAAACGATCTTAAAATATCTCTACCACCACAGATATTTATTAATCTAAATTTCTAAACAAAGTTGATACAAGAATGCAGATGAGCCAATGAAGCCGTTACCACCAAAAATCACCAAAAACAGAAAACAATCAGAAATGCACGTGGATTTGCTCGCATTTGTGCTTCCCAGTGCATTACTCTGTGGAGGTGCAAAAGACTCCGTGCCTCCCCTAAAGAAACTTTGCGCTTCATTGATTGGGAACCACTGTCATAGACAACCACCCTTCTGAACTCTCTTGTCTCTTCTGCTTTCTGCATCTCTCACTTTCATTGATCATAGCTGACCGTCCCGTGTCCTCCCCTTTTCCTTTCTCTCCTCTCACTTAAGTGAGTGCCAGATGACCCCACAGTCTCACCCTTTCCCAATCTACCTACTACAAAGATGTACACTAACAAATGCGATACAGGGATATCCTGATTATGCCACTTGAAAATGTGTAAAGGAATTTACTGTGATCTTCATCAGAAGTAAACCAAGGTTTGTTTGTTTGTAGGTTGTTATGAACAGTTTTATAGAAAACCTGATTTTTAATGTCGCAGAACATTATTTAAGAAATCTCTTCAAATTTAATGTTAATAACAGAAACATTTAGGTACAAAATGAACTGTCGTGTAGTACAATAGTTTTAGAAAAAAATTATTCAGCAGACAGCAAAAAGGTGTCCACGGAAGGTGATTTTTCACCTTAAAACATTGTGGACTGTCAAAATTGGACAACTTCAAAGATTCAGTATCAGCCCTATAAATTAGTTTTCATAAAATTAATAAATAGACAATCAAAACAAGCTTCAATATAACAAAAATAAGTTTGTTTTGCTTTTAGCATTATAACACATTATAATATTTTACTGTAATGTTGTGTCACAAACTATAATATCGTCATTTCAATGGACACTCAAAAATGTTTACAAAAAAGTTAGTTTGGGATGTTAATGAGCTTCTTTACATGAGATGGCGAAAAAGATGGTCATTTTGATTGTTCAGTGTTTTGGTTTAAAGTGAGTCAGGTGAATATTACTTTATATTCTATTTTTCACTACTTTATCACCTCATCAATCAATCACTTCTGTCTCTGTGACATAATTCACAAATAATTATTTACCTAAGAACATCATTATATCTAGGCAGAGCAATTACAATGTGAAAATTTAAAAATTAAGAATGGCGTTATAATCTAACCTCAACATTAAAAGCATGTAGCCTAAGAAACAATATGTTCAGCATTTCTGTGAACGTTACTTTCATGGACAAACAAGCAAAATAATTCTTTTGAATTTCTTCTAATAGTTCGTTTCATTACTCCTGTGAAACTCTTCTTAGTTTTTCAACTATGAAGAGTTTCAAACATCATGTAGGACTGATACTTTCAGTAGAACATAATGAGTTTAAAGTAAAATAAACCAACAGTTGGCAGAATTTTAGTAAAACATAATATTGTAATATAATATGGTACTAGCTGTTTTTATATAGGGGTTATTGATATAGAATTTGTTTTTTCCAAGCTGATTCACTAGCTATGCAGCTACTAGTAACAAAATATAGGATATTATAATGAGTCACTTATATGGACATGCAATTACTTCCATGGACACATAATTTATTGGATTGTTATTTCTTAAAATGGCATGGACTTTGGCCTAAACGTCATACAGCAACAAAATCAGTACATTAATGACAATAACCTAAATTTTTTTGAAAGAAATATTTTAGAATCTCACAATGTGTGCACAAAAATTCAGGTTTTCTGTAGATTCACCCCTGCATTACCCTGTATGTAATAACACAAAACATATTCAATAAGTTATTCAAGGCACATTCGTGGTTGTATGTGGCAACAGGAGCCTTGTCCGTGAACATGGATGCTGTACATTTGAACCATTACAATTTGATAATAAAAACTAAAAAAATTCTCCTCCTCTGCTAGATTCAACAGAGGCACAAGGACTGCCAGAACGTATTGCTGCAACATCAGATAGCCTAGCAGAATCACTTCTTGTTAACACCATTGGCCTAGTAAAGAAATCACTTTGTAATGCTCAAAAAAACATTCAACGTTACTTCGAATTGAGAACAAAGAATAGTTCTGCAACATGCGAGCAATTTAGTTATGTGGGGTTTCCTTTCCTGCAATCAAGCCTTTTCAGTGCAAACAAATTCTCAACATCTCTAGTAACCATAGTAAATATGCCACCAACTGTTCATGATACAGATGTTCCGATAACCAGTGCAATAGATATTGACTCCATCATTCTTGAGGAAACCAATTCTACTGACATGCATTCTGATTCATATCTGCAATATCTTTCCAGAGATGAGCAAATAAATTCCACAACCAATAGACCTTTTGTTGTAAACTGCCAAGAAAATAATGCTTCAGCAGTCACCAAAGATAGAAGCTTGGATTCTGAATGGACACCAATTCTTGAACCGAACACAGCTGCAATTAACGAATTGTATTCATCCTATTTCAATTTTCAACAAGATTCAAACAAAACTTCAAGACAAGCGTCGAGCAGTGAAAAGTCTGGTGCTGGTATCAACAGTCACCCACAAAGATTTGTGAAATATGACTTTAATGACAATACATTGCCATTTCAACAAGAAAACTTGAATGTTGATGTAAATCGATGGGTCATATCTCATCATCGTAGCATATCTCCATATATAAAAAACCACGTGAATCTCAATAATATTTCACATTTCACCAATGGTTTTCTGAAAAAGAAAAAACTCAAACCCAAACGAATAGACACTATTCCACCATCAACTTCTGAAAATATTTTGCAAAAATCACTTAAATGCAATGAAGCAAACATAAGCCAAAGCACTAAAAGTGTCAACCCCCCAAAGTTGAAAAAAATGTTTAAAAAAAAACCTGTTCTCAAACAATGTGTTGCACATGCAGAATTTCCTCGCTACCCATCTATTCTGAAAAGTCAGCATTCAAAAAGCACTAAGAAGAATGTACACTGGGCAACTAACTTGACTCAAATCATTTATTTCAAAGATGAAGAAACATCCAAGCTATTTAATCAAACATGTTGGAAACAGATTGTTGATATGCCACAACTTCATTTTCCACTGTTGAGCTATAAGCGAAACAAACACTATTAAGAAGTATTTTTACGATTTTATTTACAAAATTGCAATATAAATTCTAGTTAATCCAATATAAACACTACTATAGATGAGCTACAAAAAGAATCATATTTTAAAATTTCTATTAGTGTTATAAGTGCTTGATAATGTACTGCAAAGTCTAATAAACTACTGCAGCGTCAACTCTTCTCATTATAACAATATACGAAAAAAAACATTGCATCAAATTTCGAGAAAGTAACACAAGGGAAGTATACAAAAGTAAAAGTAAACAAAAAAACATCACAGAAAATATTAGACAACCCCATTTTGTAGTCAAAAGTATTACACCATCATCGCTTATAAGAATAGAGGTTCATTAGCCTTAGTTTAGAAGGCTTTGCCCAAGTAAACATGTGATAAATTAGCTCTTGACATTCATCAATGGGAAATTCTTTCCAAAAAGATTTCCTGTAACTCTTTCTTGTATTTTGGACTTATAGCGATGAAACCTTCATTTTTAAAATAGCCCATAAATTCTCAATTGGACTAAGTTCATATGAGTTCTTGTCAGGCAAATTCATAGTCATTCTGGTGTTCCCTCGACCACGAGGTAGCCTAACATTGATCAATCTGTGGCACGGTGCAGTGTTGGAAAAAACTTCAACCAACATACATGCCGGTTTGTTAATGTTACAGTTATTATTTCTGAATGTAATTATAATTCAAATTATGTCACTAAACATGTGTGTTTCATAAATACTCTCATCATCAACAATGCAAGTTTGGAAAGCGATCGCATAGGGCTTCAAAAGCAACTGGAATTTTCCTAACTGTGTGGGCACTGTAGATGAAAAACATGTTCAAATACAAAAGCCAGGCAACACTGGTTCACAGTTTCTTAATTACAAGATAAAATTAAATTTAAAAAAATTTAACATTTTTTTTGCTTGTTTTAAATTATTTCAATTTTTATTCATTGCTAAAGTGGTTTATATGTAATCCTATTCTGGCAGGCTGTGATCGTTTTTAATAAAATTCAACTTTAATCCAATTTGTTTTAACATTTATCTTTCCCAAGTTTGTGTGTACTAGCATTTAGTACTCAAAAACTACCATTGCGTTGTGACTTTTGTTAATCGGTATTCTTTTATTCCCAGTAATAAAAATGCCAGAATGATTACAGAAACTTAAATAAAATTATTCTTGCGAAATAAACAAAAACTCGTTTTCATCAAAATGAATTTATTTTACATATAAAAATAGCATAAATTTGTGGATATTATAATAGAACAAAACAATGTTTAAATGTGGTTAAATATGCAAGAAAAACAATAGTCAATACAGTTTGACTTTTTAGCTAGTACAGAAATAACTTGCTCATAATAAAAAAAACATAAAACATAATCAAAATTAACACAATCGCTATTGAACTAAATCAACCGTAAAACATTTCTGAACTGAACACCTATCTAGCATTGGTGGCTTGGGGGAATACGAATGTTTCTGAATAAAAATATACAACTTTTTGACTGGTGAGCAGAATGGTCTAGTTGAATGATGAAGATGATGACAATGGTTTTTATCAGCAGTTGACGTAAGGGCCTACAGACGAGTCTCCTTGGTTTCTCTCTGTCTTGGCGTGTTGCTCTACCTTGCCTTGGTAGTAGAGCAGGGCACCGCCGACCGTTGATGAAGATGAGAATGAGGATGATGAGAGCCACTCTTTACATTGATTCTGACAGCATTCTGGCCTCCGATAAGTGACTCTTCTCATAATTTGCTCTCTCTTTTATACAATTTTAGAGATCAAAAAAATTGACTCCCACGCATTAAAGTTGTTAGCTCATTGGTAAAACAATAATTGGTAAAGCTCCTCCCACATCATGTGTTGTTTACCTTGCCATACAAGGAGTTGTTATTCACTAACTTATTAAAAAACAATAGCATTCCATTCCAGCGAAGGTCATTGACCACTAACCTTCCACTGAAATATAAAAATAAATTCTTCTTTTCTCCCATGCATCCCAACAACCACCAAAGCCAAAAATCTTTAAGAATAAAAATATTAAAACAATTATTACTAAAAACATTTTCCAACTGAATCGAACTTAAAAAACAATTTTTTGACATTTCTAGTAGTCATTAAAAAATAATAAGAGAACTTGTTAATTAACAAAAACAGCGATTAGTTAGAAAATAATACTTAAAAACATTTTTCGTTTTTCTTTTTCACAAAACGATTTGACAGTCTATAATCTGTTAAACTGTAACATTTGGCTAGTCCCTTTTTTGGCAAAGTTGCCTTTTTAGTTAATTTCCCATCACGTTGCTTTTTGTCATGGGAAAAGGTGTTTGTAATTGTTCACACCATACAGTTGTCTGTAACAAAAAGTCAAGTTTTTTCTTTTTTAAATCAAACTAGCGTCAAGCTAAGTGTAAAATTTCGTTTAGCACTAAAGTCAAGCTTTCAATTTTTCTGCTGCAGGTTTGATATCACATATATGTTTATGTAATGAATTCATTTAGGGTCATTTTTCACTTGTGTTGATGGTTGTTGCGAATGCTGCGTACACGTTTGTCAGTGTTGATGTTGGTGCTTATGGGCGACAGAGCGATGGAGGAGTCTTCAAAGTTTCATCACTCGGTCGAGCACTTGAGGAGAACCGTTTGACTTTGCCCAGACACAAAAAAATGTCTGGTAGCACATTTGTCGCTCCTCCAGTGTTTGTTGGTGATTAGGCTTTTCAGCTAAAGACGTCTTTCATGAGACCGTTTCCCGGGCGTTACCTGCCGTTAAATGAAGTTGTTTTCAATTACAGACTGAGCAGGGCTAGGTAATATTTTTATTAAAATGGGCAGAAAATATTTACAATCATATATATTTTATTACCTTTTAAACTTTCTTTTCAGACAATGCGTTGAAAATGCCTTCAACATACTGGCTACCTGATGGCATATTTTTAGGCAGCCCATAAATATAACTCCCAAAAACACAGTCTATAATAAAGGCAGCATGTGCTCACAACTTTTTATGGGCAAAAAGCGATAATATGTACTGTCCCAGAAACTATGCTGACACTGAGGGAAGTGATGGGACAGTGCAGGCAGGTCAATGGCGAAATGTTCTAGCCCTGTTGATAGATTTATCGATATAGCATCAACACAGGCAATAATCACAGCCAGACTGCTACAAATGTTCAGGAATCTTTCTGCTACTATTTTAATACAGAAGGAGCAGTGTGGTGGCAATGCAAGCAGCCTGAGATATCAGGAAAGCTCAGAAGAAGTAAAGGTATATTATTTGTTTGAATTAATTCAATGTGTAAATATAGCAACATAAATGTCATTTTTTTATTCCCAGTGACAGCATGCAGCAGCACCAGCAATCCTATAGTGCCAGCATCACCAAAGTGATCAGCTTTCGGTCAATTGTTTGTCTTGTTATAAACTTGTAGTAAACATTTTGTTACATGTACCACTTTGACTTTTATTAAGAAAATTCTAAAGTTGCTTCAAGAATCTTAATTTGACACTGGTTATAATTTTCCGGTGTCGTTTTAAACTTTTCTACAAGTGATAAAGCAAAATATCCATACGTGGAATAATCCACGTCCTGATTTTCACTTTGCTTTTGGAACTTTTCTATTGATGACAACACATTGTTCAACCGTGTTCTCTTCCGTTTTTTTGAGGGTGGCTGTCCAATTGGCTGTGTAGGCAAATCCTCTACTTCTGACGTTTCATTACAGGAGAACGATTCATTCTGATTCTCCTTCTCATCTGCAAAGTTCCCCAACATGCTGTAACATGCAAAGGTAATATGAAATGAGTCATTCTAATCACCCTATATTCAAATCAACAAAACGTTGTAATAAAAGCAGCATGTTTACTAATGTAACAAAAAAATAAACATTCGTCCCTACATATTATCGTGCAAAAATGACACTAGAGAATAAGGGCCTGGTCAGTTTGAAAACTGTGCATGTAGCTGCACCTGTCCTCGTTGTAATGGCAACTTTTTTAGATCAATCATAAATTTGTCTCTGATATTTTTCCATTTTTTACTCAGTTCCTCTGCTGTAGTATAAATAAAACAAACATGTTTATGCATACAAACTTAATTTTGTAAAGGGTGTCCCAAAAGTAACATTTTCAATTCAATTTCTGCACTTAAGATAAATGTGAAGTGAATCATGGCTGGTTTGTCTTATAAATAAATAAACAATAACAAATTAATAATTGGAATCGGATATTTCAAACTTTAATGAATCCTTTCAACATAACCTTACTTAAAAAGTTAGTTGTATAAAAATAATTCATTCTTCTTAAATGCAGCTTATTTCATTGAAATAGATACCATTGTAGTTAAAAGACACGAATGCTAAGTAAATTATTGCTACTCACCTGCATCCGGTGCATAAAATTCAAATTCATATGCAATATCTTGACAAATAGATTAATTTGTTATTTTTGTGATCGGAGGATTTTATGTCCCAAATTGCGGGACGACTTTCCACAGTCAAAATTAGCTTTTCGGAAAATTGCAACTGTTCCTTCCTGCTCAGTTTGCTGGATTTGTCCATGATAAAAAAAAATAAATAAAAGTAAAAGAAGACGCTGGTAGTTTGCAACACGTAGGTTTTGATATTTCAAATGCACTGGACAATTTAAAAGTCCACAACACGTGCGTGGGTGTCTGGTTAATTTTTTTTTAAATCTTAAGATGCAGTTCAAATCCAGGCTGATCTTGATTGGCTGTGACTGTCTTGCGGCGTGGCGATTTCGATCAATGATTGTAATCACCGCAGCCGCACGCGGTCCCCAAATCTTCAGTCGCGTGAATATGTGCATCCGTCGACGCAACTGGCGCAGCTCATATCTAAGTCAGATGACGTTACGGGCCGCAGCTCGGCTGCTATCACACCCTAAATGCGCGGTGCCGCTGTTTATGTGCGCCCAGCTTAAGGATTGCAAACCTGGATTGCTCTGATTGTCTGGAAACACTTTCCAGTCTGGTGTTGCTATTTGCATACTTGGTTATAGGTTTATTTCGCAGGTTAGGTTAGGAAAAAACCAAAAGAAATATTAAAAGTATGATGATGATTTGTTTCCCTAACCTAACCTGCAAAAATACCAAGCTCAACCAAACTGCACCCAACCAAACCCATAACCAAGTTCAACCAAATAGCAACACCAGACTGAAAGTGTTTTCAGCCAATCAGAGCAATCCAGGCAGGCCGTCCTTAGTCGCGTGTAAAAAAATTCAGGTCAGCTCAGGCTCAAGGAGAGTTTTGTCACACACACAACAGGATACATTGACGACGACGGCCTTGATGGTTGATCACTAGAATTATACAGGACTTTGCGTCTGAAATGACACTTTAGTCACACACTCCTCTCCACACTCAAGACAACCTTCTTGTTAGCTCAACTTTCATTCTTTCTCACTGCCTTGTTCACCACTTTTATTACTATCACTAGAGGTTAACCCGTGCAGAAGCACGGGTGGTAATAGAATCGAATCCTAATTAAATAAACAAATGCGTAAAAGTAATATAGATTCGTTGGCAATGATGAAATTGATTATTTAATAGTTTAATTATTATTTAATAGTTGAATTATAAACTCGACATTTAGGGTGTAGGAACCATTTCTGAAATAGTACATGAAAATGGTACATATATACGGAATTTTTATAAAAGAAAGTATGAAAGGAAAAAAGGTTAGCACTCAGCTTAGCAGGCTGGACAGACAGACAGACTGACAGACAGACAGACAGACATAGCTTATTATGTTGTTAGATTGTTGAGTAGTATTTGTTAAACTGGTACCTAATAATTGTTGAGTTAATTTTCTCAAACTCTAAATACTCGTTTTCTCATACCTTGCTATACGGCCTAGATACGTTCCGGAAAAATTGGCCAGAAAGCGAAAAGTCGTATAACGAATCAATTTTTTTGATCAATTATTTTTTATTATTGACAGCATTTTTTGGCCGTATAACAAAGCATTGTGGGCCGTAAATTGAAAAAGTACCATAATTAAAAAAGGCCATTATAGCGAAATGCTGTATAAAGAGTGGCCGTAAAGCAAAGTATAGGTGTATAGAACAATGCATGAATAAAAAGCAAGCAAACTGATTTAGCAACCAAAGTAGTGAAGATACTAAAAGGAAACAAGAATCAAGTAACTCTGTGAATAGCGGTTCATATTATATTTGGGATTGACTACAGTTACTGTGGGATAAACATGCAGAGTTATGCGGTAATAGCACTTCTTTCTTGCAACGCAGCAATCGCTTCGCGCGCGGAAGTATTCATTTGAGGTCTTCTTTCTTGATTAACCTCAACTTCATCTCCCTTCTTCTGTAATTCTTCAACAAATTTACTCCAATTCTCGCAGGACATGATGAATGAACTCGAGTTCGATTTTTAGAAATACATCGTACGTTCTGGATCCAGAGGTACCCTTCTTCTCCTTCCTTGAACTCTTGCATCAATTGATACCACTTTTCATAAGTTAGGAACTCCGGTGTTCTGTCACTATCTGCTAGGTCCAACTCTACAGAATCTTGTTCTTCCTCAACTGACTGCTGGTTCGCTATTTCCGGTACAGGCTTTGCACTTTCTAACGACGGGCTTGAAAAATCGGTTATGGTGCGCTGGGTACTTATTTGCGCAGCCATTGCGACCAAACTATGAAAGCTGTGAGATAAGGACTGTGCTGGTAACACAAAAAGTGAATATAAAGTTCAATATTTACAAGACATTATTCGAAATAAAATGTCCATCCAGATAAATAAGTACCATACTCATTGATTTATTCTCAGGTAATCAACAGAAAAAAAAACTTTTTCATATCATGAGGAAAACATCAGAACCAAAACCAAAAACCCATCAAAAAGTGTCATCCCATTATCCCAATGGGTATGAGACATTTTTTAATAATAAACAATTCAATCTTCTATCAATCTATTAATGTAATAAGAAAAATACAAATATTCCATCAATATGATATTAAACACTTATTATACAGCATCATCTTTTTGTTCATTTACAATTATATTTTTGATGCTATCTATATACTTATTTGTTTATGTTGAAAATTATGATAAATAAATGCATTACTTATCACACTCTCCCCCCATTTACAGCATATTCATAATAATGAACACATTTATTTTCTTGTAGTATGTTTATCAAAGATATTGCTAGTATGAAATAATAATTTGTTTATAATTGATATTTTAGTCAACATATCAGCTACATTGAATTTTGATTTAATATATTTTAAATTAAAACATTTGTCTTGTATAAATTAATGGACTTCATGATATTTCACATCAATGTGTTTTGTTCTGTTATTTATTATGGTATTTTGCGAAAAAAATATTGCAGACTGGTTGTCACAGTACTTATTTGCGCAGCCATTGCGACCAAACTATGAAAGCTGTGAGATAAGGACTGTGCTGGTGACACAAAAAGTGAATATGAAGTTCAATATTTACATTGATAGAATTTCTGCATAATCAAACCCAATACAATCACGTAATATATTAGAAATCCAGACTATTTCTATACATGCAAGAGCTAATGCTACGTATTCAGATTCCATAGCACTACGTGCTATGCACTTTTGTATACAATATCTCCATCCAATATGTACACTACCAATAGACCAAATAAAGCCACTAAAAGAACTTCTCGAGTCAAGGGCTGTAGCCCAAAAAGCATCTGCGTACATAACAAGATCATAAAAAATAGCATTTGATAAATTGATAGAATACTGAAATGTACTGCCTACATACTTCAAAATTCTTAATGCAAATATCCAATTCTCAATCTTTGGATTTGCAGAGAATTGTGCTAAGAAAAAGACTGAAAACAATATATCGGGTCTTGACCGATTTGCCAGAAACATTAATGAACCTAATAACTCTCGATAAGGAAATTTCATTACATTTGTATCATTTTCAGTTGTAACATATGAGGTTCCAACATTAATCGGGGTATTTACAGGAATGGAACGATTCACATTAAATCTCTTAAGTAAGATATTTATATACTTTTGTTGATGTAGAAAGTACATTCTATTACAATATTTGTCGAGGGATCGCTGACGTGTGAACAAAGGGTTGCAAAATAATCAAAATAATAACTTGTTTATTGTCTTATTAAACAAGGGTTTAACTGGAGATGATGGTTAGTTAAACTAATATACTTGGTTTCTCTATAAATGGGTGATAGTTTATGTACAAAATGAATGATTCTTGATCACTAGTATTTACACTTGTTTTTGACACACACTGTATAGTTTTCTATATTGCATATGGCACACACAACCTTTCTCTATTAGGTTCAAAAGAGTTCTGTCCAATGATACCAGTCACATGGTTATTTACCTTACTTCCTTGTAGTTATCTCACTACAGGTCATGTGGTTTCTATTGTGTTATTAATTACACATTCCTTAACACAATGTAATGAATATATCTGGGAAATAATATGCTATATTCATGACAATATTCAAACTCAACACCTAAAAATTACTTATAGGTCCAAGATCCATGATCTGATAGATCTTTTTAAGAGTTACCAGTATTTTATGTTTAACACATTCATTTTTTGTGTCAAGCACCCCGTTCGCACGTGTGCGACTCTATCATGCAGCATGTATTCAACGCTGTGATCCCACATGCACACACAGGGTACTCAACCAAGTTTGGTATACAGGACACGTGGATTTCTCGCGATGAACAATCCACGCATTTATCCCTGTGCAAAACAAATAATGAAAAAGGACACTGCACACTACTCACTGTAATGTATTCTTTTATTGCAAGTTACACTAAGTTATACTCTTCGATTCACTAGGGCACCCATAGTCCCCCTACAAATTTATAACTATTCATAAGCAACAAAACAACCCACCTTGAGACATGAGAACAGCACGACAACATGAGCCTACTCAATTGAAGCTAACCTCTGTGTACAAACCCCAGTTAGTCTATCCACTATTACTTGAGTATGTCACAGGCAACAACTTCCAACTAACCCACCTCTGTCACGCCTTGCCCTTGCCTTCGACATCATCACGCCCCACCTCTGCCGGTAAGCGAATGCAAGCAGAAACAGGCACTACGATGTCACCTCTCCATCGATGCACCAATACAGAGTAGCAAAGTCAAACTGGGCTGACAGGAACACACCACTTTAATTGTCTAGCATGGATGCACCTCCCACAAGCACATACAGTTCTCAATCTTAAATTTGCTATGTAGCAAAATAACAAGGCCATTTAGTTATTCAGTAGTTATTCAGCAGGCCAATCATCAGACTTTCAGGCGACAAGCATTAGCAGCCTTCACTGGTAACCATGCACAACTGGAAAAACTTCCCCCCCTCTGGGCTCCCAAACTGGATGGTTCTGGGCAGCGGGCAGACAAGCAGAGAAGTGACCTCCCTCCCTGCTGCTCTCCCTACTTACAATAACCAAATTTGTTATGACATCAGAGAAGTGAGCACCAGAGCACTGCTCTGATTTGCTCCTCTTAACTAATAAATTTACTTGAGACAGGCAAAAGCCCCAACCCACAAGCTGGAGTCTTTTCCTTCAATTTTACTAAGTCAGATAATTTACTAACATAAAATCTAATGATTATTCTAATTGTTTGTTTCTCTACTTTCAGATCTTGTAAATATGAATATACTTGTACATAATTAACATATATTTATACTCACATTATAATCAATAAAATCGTTGTTTCATTGTTCCCCCTGCCTCATGTCTCATTTACAACACATTACAAGTTTTTTTTTTACATTTTCTACCCATACCTTACATATACGGAGCCCTGCATTTTGCACACCCACACATAAAGTGGCCACTTATGTAAATGAACATACAGGTAAACACCTCCTTTGAATAGCCAGAGAAAAGGATAAGTGAACACCTGAACATTCTACTACTGGAATGCCAGCATACCTTCCCTCCCTGCTTCCAAACTTTGCATGCATTATCACTTTATCTGCTGCTACTTGACACTTGCAATGGTGCTGTGGATGACCAGGTAAGAATATGAACTCGAGTGTCCTCACAGGAAAATGCAAACTAGTCCATACTCTCCCTATGATCTCCCTCAGGTGAGTCCGACGAGTCAACCTGTGAACAGGTAAGCACCCCCTGGTCTACACGCGAGCAATCTTTTGTCAGGTGAGTCCACCGAGTCCACCTGTAAACAGGTAAGCACTCCCCCCTCTTACATACCAATCCCTACCCAATAGGATTGATAAAATTGCCTTCAGGTGAGTGAGCAAAATGCCACACTCCTTCAGCGAAAGCACACGACTAATAACTTTGCTGGTAGTCACTATACTATTAAACTAAATGTAACAATACTAATTAGACCTACACGCCCATTACAAGACCAAGAAATGCAAAATAAATCTGACCAAAATAATATCTCAGACAAGCAAACCTGTCTTAAAAATTGCCAAAACCTCCGCCGCAGCACAAACATCGACCCAGCTGTTGAGAGAGACCCTCTCACAAACTTCGAAGAGCTGGTCTCGCCATCTGATTCTTGGCCTCCCAATAGGCCTTTTGTCGACTGGATGTGTTTCCCAAATCCGATAGGCCAGTCTTTCCCGAGGCATTCTCAGGACATGTCTGAGCCATCTCATTTGAGATCTCTATCCAAAGAAGTAGCAGTTCAACGTTGAGGCTTTCTCGGATCACAGAACTCCGCACTTTGTCGAGCAGAGTGCATTCTGCAACCCGTCAAAGGAATCTCATCTCGAAAGCTTGCACCCACAATCTCGTTCTTTTGGTCATTGCCCAGAGTTCATGACTATTCGCCTCCGCGGTAGAAAGTGGCGACGCCTGACGAGATATGGTGTCACTAAAAACATGGAGTCGTGAAGGGGTATCATTTCGTTGTTTTACATCAAAAGAGGTATCGTTTCGTTGCGTGGTGGGACTTTGAAACAAAAAATGTCGACAAATAACAAATGCTGTTATGTTTTTAACTGCAAATCTTGCCATCGCAAGGAATATAATGTATTTATTCATCATTTCCCAAGAATAAATCCCTACGAAAGCAATGGGAAACTAAATTAAAGCTTGGGAAGCGAGCAACCGACACGATGTACGTTTGTAGCCTTCACTTTCTGCCAAGTGATTATTATCATCCAGGTAAGCTATTTATTCATTTATTTAATTTTATTTATAAATTGTTTCGTTCCTAAGAGACAGTTACAAACGAAAAAATAATAAAAACCAGTATTGAAATTAGAGATGCCAGTGAATGAAAAACATAAAAAAAAATTCGAATTAAAAACCAACAACTACTGTACTGTACTGTACTGTACAGTACTGTGAATCTAATTTTTAAATAATAAGCAGCATGTGAATCTAATTTTTTAATTGTAATGATAAGCCCTTTTACATTTTTTCATTTCATATTAATGATAGGTTCAACATTTTGTCATTTTATATAAGACTTTTGTTGATTTAAAATGCTTTTTGTCACGCAGGTCTTCCTACGGTACGTCACAATTTAAAACCAGGTACAATTCCTTCCATCAACATTCCACAAAGGTCTCACGAACTGTCGATTTTGAAACCTCTCAGTAGCACTGCAGCTAAAAGACGAGAACGTTCGAAGCAAATTGCTTTAAAAAGGGAAATAAATGGCACCCGTAAGTGATTTTCTTACATTATTATTAAAGATATTTTAGGTCAAGGTAAAATTGTCACCAGCAGCTATTTATTTTGTTTTTACTTTTCCAGTTGCAAAGAATCTGAGTGCAGCAAAACCTGCAGATAACTTGTCGTCACCACCTACTGATCCTGGAGCACCTTTGAATCTGTTAGATTGCAATTGCGTGTCAATGGAAGCAAACGAAGAATCTGTCGCAGATGTAACTGGTGTGCTTAATGAGCTACAAGCCTCGTCAGCTGATTTGAAAGAGAAACAAACATTTGCAGATAAATGTTTGCAAATAAATACCCTGCATGATATGCAACAAAGGTTTGGTTTGATGGACCTGCTGCGCAGTGATAATGATTTGAATGTATTCACAGGTATTTCAATTTTTAAATTACTGCTTTCAGTTGCATCATGCAAATTATTTAATTATTAATTATTGCCTAAATATTCTTATAGGAATTGCATCATTTGACCTGCTAAAGGAAATCGCATCTTGTGTGGATTTGCTTCAGTCAAACAACAGCAAACTTTTATCAACTGAACAAAAGGTTGTTCTAGTTGCTACAAAACTAAAAACTGCTTTGCCATTTAGCTGTCTATCAATTTTGTTTCAAGTGTCGAATACTACATGCAGAACAATTTTTTCGGAAACGATTTTCCTACTCAGTGAAGTGATGAATTCAGTTATTAAATGGCCATCAAAGGAGGAAGTTATGCAAAACATGCCAACTTGTTTTAACAAGTACAAGGATACACGAGTTGTGCTGGATTGCACAGAAGTACCAGTGGAGAAGTCCAAGTGTTTAAATTGTCGAGTGGTAACCTACTCTCACTATTACGGAAGAAATACAATTAAATTTCTCGTTGGCGTGTCTCCGGCTGGACTAATTGTTTTTGTAAGTAAAGCATATGGTGGACGGGCATCTGACAAAGCTATCTTT
>JAQIWH010003982.1:0-18225 GCA_034695005.1 Cryptops parisi
ATGACTGATACTCCCTTACGTTACGTTACTGGACACGTCATTTATTAATCCTGGGAGACTATTATATACTGATAATATTACATATTGCTATGTTGCTGACACCCGATCACAAACTTCATTGGCTCAGAGCACCTCCCAATGAGAGTGAACAGCGCGAAATTTAAAAGTTAGTATTTTCAAAATAAATTGGGAATAATTTTATTTATTTTATAAATTTTTGATCTATTAACAGTAGAGTGATGTTTTACAAGAGAGATTTAATTTAATTTTTTATTTTGAAATTAAATATATTAAATATATTATTATTATACTATTAGTTTCATTAATAGAGGTTTGGGACAAAAAATGTAAAAAAAAAACAAAACAAAACTATTTGAACTGAATTCATTGTGTTTTGCAAATTATAGCAGGTAAATGTGCTTTTCGCAGTGAGAACAACAAGATTTGAACAAAAAGATTTCAAAACAAACTATTTAAATTGAAATCGCTATGTTTTGCGCAATACAGCATATCATTTAAACAGGGTTTTCAACTAGCTCAGGCTAGTTATGTGCACGTTGATTGACTGGTTTTGTAAGTAGAATTACATATAGTTTTATATCCTTCAATATAGAATTTCTAATTTTAGTTTTGCTTGACTACAGCATATCGAACGATTATTTGGAAATCAATTTCGCCGTTTTTTTTGTGTGTTCGTTTGTTGGTTTGTTTTTTCATGATTACTGAACAGATTTTAAATTTATATTAAAAGATTACTTGTACTGTGAAAATTGTATGAACTTTTAGTTTTTATGATCCTTATTGAACTTGAATTTACTTTAACAGACCACTATAAAAATATTGTTATAACCAACGTGAAATGCAATTAACAGGGAACAAATTTAGCTCGGTATGTTTTGTAAAAAATTTATTCGCGAAACAAGAAATAAACAGTTGTAGTCTACTGTACACATTATAATGTATCTTGAAATTAAGTAAAGCTTTCGGTTGGTGGCCGGAGCTTAGGAAGGATATCGTAAAGATAAATAGAATATTTTAATGTTGTATTTTTAACTAACCTAAACTTGTGTCTGTACACATAAACACAAGTTTAGGTTAGTTAAAAACAACAGCAACATCAAAATATTTCATTACTTAAATTATTGTAAGTTTCGGTTTCTAAATTTTCAAACACGAGAACCAGATTTGAGAAAAGTGTTGCTTTTTGACGATCGATGGCGGTGTTAACAAAATACAGTACAACCAATTTTTTTTTTTATGATTAATTTTTTTTCTCGAGTGACGTCACGCGATTCGAACGCACGCGCGTGCCAAGTAGCGCGAAGAGCCCTAGTTTTTTTTCTTTCTCTCGTTGTGTAGAGAAGTAGTAAAGTGGAAACGTCAGCGCGCGAGTCAAAGAGCTCGCTCAGTCAGAAGCAGGCGCAGCAGCAGCAAGTGTTGCAGCAGCAGCAGCAGCAGCCGCCGAGACGAGTGTTAAGAGTGGCGCCGTAGCAGACGACGCGCGCTCCAGCATGAGCGCATTCGCCGCCTCCACAGAGAAGATTGTGGATGCCGGTCTCAGCGCTAGTAGCTCGACTTTGGGAATCCAGGTGAGAGTGCACTTTTGGTAACGAGAAGACCCAGGTGTCGTCTGCCAAAAAAGTATAGCAGCCGAGTGCGATAACCCTTAAAAGGATGAAACGCCTCCAAGAAACGGGAGTCGACCGCAGTTGTTACCACTAGCCATGCTTGGTTGCTTGTTTTCGAGTCCAGGGTTATCGCACTCGGCGATCGGTGGAAAAATTAAAAGTTTTGCTCTAGTCGATTTTTAGTATTCGTTAAAGTTATATAGTAACTTTGTCAATTTTTTGTCATTGTATTATCGGTTCGTTAGGGTATGACTAAATGGTAGCAAGGCGCGCCTAGGTGGTTGTCAAAAAGTTGCTGAATGAACTTTTTTTTTCGTTTCAGTGTAACAACATAGGAAAGTGCTATTTTTTATAGACTAGAATAATATAATCGTAAAAATTTGTTGTTTGACACAAAGTAACTAATTTGACACTTTTTCTGGGGGGAGGGATTGTCTTTGGGTTATTGTTAACATACAGTACTATGGTTGGTAGAGAGTATAGTATACTTTTTTGGTTAATATTTGTTTTAAGGGCTGATTTTGTTTTAATATTACATTGTTAATATCTTTGTTATTTAAAAGAAGACACGAATTTATTCAACTTAATGGATATTAGAAACCGCAAAGAATCATCATGAATTTTGGAAGTAGTTGCGTTTGGGGAAAGTAATTGTGCATAAATTGAATATCGATTTATTCAAAAGTTTGCATAAATTTTAATTCGCATAAATCGAAACTGCAAAATTGATTCTTTTCATTGTGTATGTACATCTGTATGTGACAATACACAGTATTTTTAAATGTGCTTGTTAGTATATTTATATTGAAAGTTTTGGTTTTGGTTAGCCGCTAGCATTCTTGCGTCAAAACGAAACCGGTTCAAATTTGAACTCTTACTTGAGAACACGAAGTAGTTGAAACAACCGTTCTTTTGTTGTTGTTGTTTTTGGACATCACTAACGTCTTCGTATGACCAAAAAAAAACTACCTCTTATTCTGATTGGCCCAAAACACTCCTAGTACCAAATTTCTCACATTTTGATTTCATTCGTCAAGAAGGTATTTAGTACACTTTGTAAGTAAAGAATGAAACACTTTTTGTTACCGAAATTTACGATACTATACATACAAAGTATATATATTATATATATACCAAAGTTTGAGTATATAGACGGTGTCAATCAAAAAATTTGATGTTTGCTGTGTTCACTTTGTTTGTTTGGTCTTGTTTTTGTTTGTATTCCATTTGTTGGGATGTTCCAATTGGCTATTTTTATTTTTCAACTAGGACTACGTGTGATGAAAATGCAAAGTGAAAAATTGGCTTCGAAAAATTTTCAAAAATTAGTTTAATGTGGTGAGATTAACTATTAGCCAACGATGCCATAGAAAAGTCTCGGTGCAGAATTAGGTTGAATGGGAAGTTCTCATTGGAACTCTTTCTGGTCAGTTTGCGGTTTTCTTTTTTGTTCTTCAAGTTTTTCACATTGCTCAAGTTGTGGTTGAAATTAGGTGCTTTGCGTTATTTTTTTCTTCTGCAAAATGTGTTTTTTTATTTTATTTTAAAGGTTGAAGTCATTTGCAAGAGAATATTTTTAAAAAATGTCGAAATTGTCGCTTTTTGGAGTGTTTTTGGAATGTTCCAAAAACAATGTTCCAATAAGAATGTTCCAAAAAAAATGTCGAAATTATCGCTATTTGGAGAGTTTTTGGAATGTTCCAAATGTTCCAAAATGTCAATTCACCTGGTACGATTATTTTTGTATGTTGTTTTCGTTACGAATAGATACAAAAGTTTGTATTCACAGTTGTGTCAAGTACTTATAGGTGTACAAGTCATTATTTATTTGTTGACATTTTTTTGTCGTCTATTTTTAGTGTATTTGTCAAACGTTATGTTTTTTAAAGAGCTCAAAAACCTCTAACTTTTTTTTTTCGGTAATGTAAACATTTGTTATTATTAGTTGTAAACTTACATAACCCAGAATGACAGGTAATAAACAAATTATCATTAGCAAAAAAAAGAAGTAGTAAAATTACATTTTCAGGAAATTCTTTGAAATAAGGAAGCAAAACGTCAATTCAACACATTTCAACTTCCAATTATGTAACTTTAGGATTCGAATTCTAAAAATCAGGCATAAAATTATTGCTATTTTAAAATTTAAATATTTTTATGTTGATAAAAATTTAACAAAATAAATTTTTTTTACTAGTTTGCTAACTTTTTGTAAACTTAAAGTCTAGTAACAAATGTAAAAAAGGCATTCGATGACATTTAATGTACATTTGTTTTTATTCTTCCTCGTAAATGTCACTCAATTTTTTTCTCTTATATTTAATTTATTTATTTATTTATTTATTTATAAATATAAATATATATATTTTATTATTATTATTATAGCTCTAGGCAAGTCACGTGACTATTGTCGTTACTACAAGAACCTCTCAACCCTCGACAAACCTGATGTTTGAAATATTTTTAAAACTGCATTTTCGATTTATACAGTTCGCTATTAAATTCGCATCAACTTTTTGGTTTATGGTATTTATAAACGTTAATAATAGATAAAACAAACAAAACAGGATTGTGTTAGTGTTTTTAATAACCCGTCGGATCGATGTTATGTACGGTTGTTGAAATAAAAATGGGGAAAAGTGCGACATGAAATACGAAGAGTTATGAAATTTATTACAACCGAGCTCATGATAATACGATTGTGGTTTAGAATGCGCGTTTCAAATTGCACATGTATTGTTAATGGGAAGTTATGTTATGTAGGTATTGTGAACTATAGATGGTTTCGTGAAATGATTGATCTTAAAAAAAAAATAAAACATTTAAAATGTTAAGTTGATATATTTATCACCTTAGGGGTTATTTATTCACTGTCATTGAGCTGTTTTCACGGTTTAACTTTTTGTATTTTGTGAAACAAGTTTTAGAATGTTCAAAATTGGTGCGGTAATTAGCATAACTAGCTTTTAAGATATTTTATTATTAGGGTTTTTATTATGAGATATTTTGCATATTTCGCAATAATATTTTTTAAATATTATTAAAAATGGTAAATCTTGTTCATTTTTTTATACATATACATATATAAAACCGGCAATGTATATAATCTAGACATTCAATAAAATTCCAAGTCTGGTTTAGGCAATTCATGAAAAAGTTTTTAATTTTTTTTCATATAGAAATTGTTAACCATCATAGTTTTAAACAAGATGTTATTTCTTACTTTGCCAAACAAGGTTAGGCAAAGTAATAGAATGTCTAAATCGTGTGTACATTGTCTAAAATGTATAGAATGTCTAAATTTTGTACATAGCCGGTGGTGTTACAGGTTGGTTGGTTATTTATTTGTCATGTTTCTATGGATTAAAGGAAACAAACAAACAAATAAGCGATGCGAAAAAAAACAAACAAAATTTTTGTAACGTCAAAGTGGTATTAGCTAAACATTTGTTTTTCCACTCTGATGATTTAAACGTATTACGTGATCCAAAGTTTTTAATCATTATAATTATTATACATATATATATATAAAAATGTGATAAATAATAAATAACATACATTTTTTTTACGCTTTATATAATTGTTAATGATAAAAATCGATTGTTCTTACTTAAAGAAGAACATTACGTACAATAGTGAATTTTTGTTTTTGCAATGTTATGTATACACAATGAGTAGGCTTATTCCAAAATTAACCGGATTTTCATTGAACGCACAAAGTTTATTTACCGCTAAAAAAAAAATCCGGTTCAAATTTGAACAAGTGTTACAACACCTTTAAAATCTATATTGAGTATATGAAGGTATATTTTAAATGATACATTATTAATATATTATATTAGTTTAATATAATTTTGTATTGACAGTTTAATTTCAATTATCTGGGTTTTGTATCCGGAACTGGATTTTTCTGCACTATGTAGCATCTTAATCAGTCAGGACTTAACATCATCTTATAGAGATGACACCGATTTAGTAAAGCTGAAAAAAAAGTGACCCGGACACTTCATCAACATATATTCACTTATCATAACTTTATTTATTTTTAGACGTGTCATTATGTTGAATTTATGAATATAAACAACATATTTGAAAGAAGAAAACAAAAAGGGTTAGTAATGTGAGTTCTGGCTTAAAAGGGAAAGTGAAGGTTTGGTATCGAAAGAGAATTTCCGGGTGTTGAGTTTCATCTGCGTAAATGAATTCGAACACACATTTCGAAAAACCATTGTGATTGAATTGCATATTTTTATGGGGGGCCGTCGAGGAGAAACTTTTATGTGGAAAATTCACTACTACTTGGTACAAGTGTCGTTTTACACCGGAATGCTACGCTCCAAAACGATATTATTCTTTTATTGATGGAATTTTTCGGAAATGAAATGATGAATCTGTTTCATTTTATTTTATTTTATTTATTGTTATTAATAATTTTACGCAATTCGAAATATGCGATAATTGCATGGAATCAATTTCTAGTATTTAGATTACCACTCCGTTAAATTAATTTACTATTCTGTGAAATTCGTTTGATTATATTACTATTACTAGCAACTTGGTAATAGAATACTAATAGAATTATACTCCCTCTGTCTCAAAATATGGTTTACACTTAATTTTTTATTATAGTAATCTAAATGTGGTCATTTATTTGATTTGTAAGTTAGTTGGTAAAACTTGCAATTTTACCAAAAATAATTTGTTTGTTATTTTTGAGACAGTTTCATGTCAAAATGCATACAATTTAAAAGGACCCTCGCTGTGACTGCAATAATGAATCTATGACTTCAGAAAATTACGCTTCACATAGTGGAGACAATGAATCAAAATAATTGACAGTTGAAAATCGAAGTGGAATATTGTAACTTTTGCTACAACGAAAGCTCGACAACTTACTCGAGTCCTAACTTTTGGATCACTCTGTGTAATAAATCAAAAATCTGTAATACGCAGTGACCGTAAGAACAATGCACCCTGTATTACAGAATATCTTTATATAATTTACTCAACTGACATAAATTTTGAATTGTAATTAACATACTGTGAGAAATGGAAACCATAATTTGGGACAAAAAACCAGTCGAATAGAAACCATATTTTGGGAGGAGTACTAGACGATTGTTTTGTGGATAATGTTACATATGAATAGAAAGGCTAGGTTTACTAATGACAACAGTATTGTGGGACGTCCTATTTCTTGGCAGACGTCATACCATCACCGTACTATTTTATTTTTGCAACTCGTAATACTAGTTTGCATTGATTTATTTAGGATTTTTCGAGCTCGTAACTCGTTTTTTTTGTTGATGTTTTCAACAAACTAGGCGTCGTATTGTTGAACATTGTAAATCCATACACGTGCGTGGCTGCGAATGCACGTGGATTGTTGGGAAAATGCACGAGCATTGTTGAACCGATTGAACGCGCCAAATTAACATCCACGTGATTAATTGTAACGCATGCGCATTGTCGGTAACGCGCGTGCATTAAACCCGATGCACGTGCATAAACAGTGTGCGCGTGCATTGTTAGCATTACACGTGCTATTTATACATTGTGAGCATTACACGTGCAATTGTTAGAGAATACCTAACGGTGTTATACTTCAAAATAAAATAAGGTGGTGACACGAGTTATGGGCTTCTGAAATCTGAATTGTTTTATTAGTAGATTAATTTGTAATAATTTGCACAATTTGAAGTTATGTTTTTCTTTGTATAGAAAATAGTTTAAGCTAGAAAAAAAAACCGTTGAAAAATTGAGGTCAGTGACGAATTAGAATGGTGTTTTGGTTTGTCTTCCTATAATGGAACTCAATGCGGAAGCAGACGGAAGTTACATAGAGTACTACTTTGGCGGTCACCACGCTTTCTCGCACACTAGAGTGTACAGAACAAATTGTTATTGTTTTTACTAAGTCGAAAGTCGCCGAGGTTTGGCGACAGTAATAGGAAGTGTAATAGAAAGAAATCAAAAAACCGATAAAAAGGGATTTAGCTAAACAAGTCATTTTGCTGCTGCTGTTGTTGTTGTTAATATTTTTTTTTCGAAGTTGTGAAACAGGTTAAGACTCAAGGCAATAATAAAGGTGATGGTGATAGAAGCATATGTTTGATTAATGTGTCTGAGGGAATCTTATGTAAGTGCCGTGTGAAGTTTTTCTTTTCAAATATGCCATTTTCAATAATAATAAATTGAATAACAAAATGTTTTTGGATTATATGTTAATTAAATATGTTTTTATTTTCCAAATTTATATTACGGTAAAAGTAGTTATTTCACTTATGGGGTTCACGAATTGAATTAAACATAATTCTACATCAATACAAATTAAAAATTAATTCACCAGTGACTATTGGTAACTCAATCTTTAGAATCAGTTTGTATTGATTTAGAAATTGTTCCAAGTTTGGTACATATGCGTTTTGAAAGTTGCCGATGGGTGATATTTACGCGACATTTTGTGTCCAAACGTTCGCACCATTGATTTCATGGCTGTCATCATGTTGATTAATTGTTTTTATTTTATATTATTATTATCATACTCAAGATTATCACACTTCAATGTTATAAATTTATAATAATAACACGTTGAAAGTCACGTGTCGCGTTTGACACGCGTGCCGAACGTTGCCGTTTCCTTTGTCAATCATTTTATGTCAATGTCGCGACATTGGTCATTCCATTTTAATGGTACTGTACATTGTTTTTCAATTCGTCTCATGTCACGTTATACTCTGTGGATTGTGAGCTTAACAATAGGTATATAGTAGGATCCGTGTCACATCTTTGACACTCGTGTCACAGGTTGTTGATGAATTTGGTATAAAAAAAAATGTTATTTTTTATTATAGTTTACAATGCCGAAAACAGACCTAATTAGATAACCAAAATAAGGTTACAATTTTTTTTTGTCATTATACGGATGTAAATGTTACATAGATTTATAATAGAGCGTACAAGGCTTACGTCTGATGTTGTTAATAACTAGGATTTTTTTGTTACAAAAAAGATTTCGAAATTAATATAATAATAATACATGTTAAGTAAAGCGCGAGAAAATATATTAATTTTAAAATTTCAGGTGTAAATGTAAAAAAAAAAAGTAGTTGTTACGTTGTATTTAAAAGATGGGAACTAGGAATTTTTCCACAAACTACAGGTGTTTCAAATTACAGTGCAGCAGGATATAGTTCAGAGCCATTATTCCTCGCGCTGTTGTTTGTTCACTTATGTCAAGAAGAATGAAAAGAACACCTTTTCTTCTTCTTTAAGTTGTTAGGTCACATGTCTTTATTTGACGTGATTTTTCATTATTTTATTTTTCAAAATCCGGTTTAAATTTGAATTGTCCTCGTATGCACATTAAAGTTCAAATACGAACCGGATTTTGTTGAACAAAAACAGAATATCTTTCACATAAAACCATGAAATCCGGTTAAAATTTGAAATACTCTTGAATACACTGGGAAATTTCTGGATTTTGTTAAACGTAAAACAAAAAGTTCCTGAAACAAAATCCGGTCCAAATTTGAAATTCCTCGTATGTAAATTCACGTTCAACTATGAACCGGATTATTTAGAACAAACGCTCACCTATCTTACAGAAAATCCGGTTTAAGTTTAAAATACTTTTGATCTTACCAGGAATTATTGGAATCACTGGATTTTGTTGGACGCAAAACAAAAGTTCAAGCAAAATCTGGTTAAATTTTGAAAATCCTCGTATACGTAAGGTTAGTTCAAATTTGAACCGGATTTTTTTTTTTGGCGTGAAAGGTTTTCATAAATCCTCCTTAACTTTGAACTCTCATTGGACAAAATCGAGAAATTATTATAATTTTGAATTGTTAGATATACAGTATTTACAATCGTGTTACTAATTTAGAATGTCAATATTTATTAACTACGCATTGTCACTTTTAAACGTTAAACATTTCCATTGTTTGTTAAGTTATATACCATTTCAATGTTTGTTCTTTTTCAATAGTAATAGTTGAAAGAGAAACGTAATCGAGAATTTACGGGTATTACAATGTGTGATGATGCATGCTAATAGCCTTTCAAAAGAAATGTTAACCTCAATAGATTTATTTTCTATTTAATAGTCTATTTATAAAGTGTGTATACTAGTTATAGTGCCAAGTAGAACTAGGTGGGATTATTTTTGTTTTTGCAAAAAATAAAACAAGTGTTTTTGTAATTTGTCATTCGTGATGATTGTTACGCCATCGTATACCTAGTAATCATGTACTTCACATGCTTTTTTGTGTGTTTTGTTTTGTCAAAGGAAAAGGTAACATTATTGTTAATAGATGAATAAGAAGGTGTTTCAAGGTGAACCCCTAACAAAGGACGTTTCTCTTAACTAATAATGGCATCGCGTTCACGGTTCACACCAAAGAATTACATTCTTCAGTTAAATGTAAATGGAATTACTTAACTCCCGACGACTAGGGAAAATGGTTAATTTAATGTCGTGAGAAAGTAGTCATTAAAAACCATGAAATGATGATATATCTATATATATATACGGTACGGTAATATGAAAATGCCCCATATGATGCTTTTTCAAAAGAGCAAATATACAAGAAAATTGAGTTTATGTACGAATATGTTAGCAACTATCAACTTATACAACTTATGATCAATGATGAGTTATAAGGCGTGCGATTCTTCTGAGATTTATGTGACTAAGCTTTTTCGATGATCGAAATGACTTTACATTTTAATAGGCTAGTTGTTTAATAATTGTGTGTCTGTGACTAAGTGGTTACGAAACTTAAAAGTTAAGTATCATCTCAGTTCTACACAGAAAAAAAGATGCACTATTATGTCTGACGGAGACCGGAAATGACTACGCGCCTCCTAAATGACTATGAGAATTCAAGTGTAAAAAGGTTTGGTAATAGTAAGCAGTTGGCGTTTTTATTTTCACGGAGTTAAGCATGACAGATGATCGTTATGATTTGTATATCTTTTAATAGATGATAACTAAAAAATGAATTTGCATAAAATTGAGTGCGTTCAAGGTCAAGTGCAATTGATTTTGAACGGAAATGTAAGCTGATGTGTGTGTGTGTAAGCGGATGTAACAAATCTTTTCTGTAGTAATCGATGCTTATCACACCAGCATCATCGGTTCTTTGATCAACTGCGAACCAATTTAACGACAAATTAAAAGATGGCTATAAAAACCTTGTTTATTGAAATTGGATTCATTAATGACCGGATTATTCAGATCGTTATTTGAGATTTCTTTTTTAAGGGTTCTGAAAATTTGTCAGCGCTTCACTGCATCGTTACTTTGCAATCATTACGTCACTATTGCGTCTTCTATTTTTTCAGAGTTAATTTGAAACACACACCACGTGTAAAAAAAAAACAAACAAACAATCAAACAATGTCACATTGTATTAGCAATAAGCAATTCATGAAAATTTTTCTTCTTTCAGTATTGGTTTCGTTTTGAGTTGAAAATAAGTCACGAGTAGAACGCGTTATTCCATCTTGGTTTAAAAACAAAGCTCACTTTCAGGACCTCGTGATTTAAGCAGTTATCACGGGTAGATCACAAATAGTTTAACGTAAACAAAGTCCACGTGAAAAGGCAGTAACTCACGTGTAATCAACATTGTCACGCGCAGATCATGTTACAAAAGCTTGGTTTTCAAACATGGCTCACTTGTAAGGCCACGTGGTTTAAGCAATTACCACGCGCAGATCTCGTTATGTCTTTAAACAAAGCTCGCGTGCAAAGTCACGTGTTTAAGCCATCGTCACGCGCAGATCACGTTACCAGCTTGATTTTTAAACAACGCTCACGTATAGAACCACATGTTCTCAACAATAGTCTCGCGCAGATCACGTTTTATGGTTGATTTAAACAATGCTTGTGTGCAGGGTCGTGTGGTGGTGGCTGGTTTTGTTCTAAGCATAACTTACTTTGAACCATATATTACGTGCTAGATCACTTGAAACAATACGTGAGATTGACAGCGCCCACGTTTTATTAGTTTTAGACTTGTTTCAAACAATCTTCACGTAATCTAACTATCGCGTGTTAATTTAGTATACCGCTAGGCTCATTTTAAACACATCATGCCATGGATCATTTTCAGTTTAAACAGTGATGTTTAGGATAAACAATAAACTCACGTGAATGGTGAACGTTAAAGAATGAGAGCAACTCGAGCGGTAATTGTTCTGTCATATTAGATGGTTAATCAGATAACTTAAAGGATAATTAATTCATCTAAAAAATAAATTAATTTACGTAATTAAAAACCCAGCTCGTAAAACTGCTCGATTAATTTTCGATCCACCATCGACAATTTTTTTTATATCAAAACCTAGTTTCGACCTAGTTTTTATTTCACCATATAGGATTAGATGACAACAACTGTAATGAGATACAAAAGGGAGGGAAATTGTCAATAGTAATGCAACCTAAAATGAAAATGAGGACAGTTTTGGTCGAAACATAGATCACCACCCCAATCAAGTTCATTTATCCGAGTATTGTCACCTGTTTCGAAAAGTATTCTAAACGTGTGCGAAAAAAAAAATTGTCTTTGAAAAATTGACCCACTTCAACTAGTGTCCATGAAAAACGTTTCAGTCGAATGAATGCGTGTTAATTTTTTTATTTTAACAAATACTTGTCTTCAAAAAAACAAAAGGTTAACACGCTTGATGAAACAACAGTTCGGTTTACGATTTTTCATCGATTAACGATATTTCCATCATTAACCGGTCCTTATCTCGATAAGTTTTCGAAGTTTTCGGTAACATATCCATAGGCATGATAAAAATCTCGCTTAACACGTTGCCACTTGATCAGTCCACGTTTTTTGCGCGTTAAACGAGGAATCAATTTTATTCGTTATCGATATCCATACTTTGATGGGTTCAGTTTAATTACTCCAGTAAAGTAAATCTCGTTTGTGTACTCAACAAAGTTCTCGCTTAACGCGATGTTCGCCTTAACACGCATAGAACATACATATCGCTTTAAACGAGGTAATTGGGTATAAAATGACTTCAAAAAATTGGTCCATTTACAGTAGCTAAACCAGCCATCATAGATAATAACACAGTATTCAAAAGTGTGGTGTACTACTTAAACGTGTACACATTTTTTTTTGTAACGTTACCATTTTGTAAGTGTATCTTTATTTTTCTCTGAGATCTAGTTTCCCAGAAATTCAGACAAAAGAAGATGATTTTGAGAGATACAATCTCGAGATAAAGCTAAAAAAAGATAATAATGATGATGATGATGATGCATTTTTTCTCATATAGATACGTACGCAATAATAGATGAACAAAAGAAGATTCGCAGAACAGATTACTCTTTTTTAATGTGAATCATAAAGAGAAAAAAAACGTACTTATAATAACTTTGATCATGTGACATCAAATGTTATCTCTCGGAGAGGGGGGGGGGGAGAAGAATTTTTGAAATTCTAATTTTTTGTTTTTTTTAATCGCTGTTGATGAAATACCAACTGTCTATATATAGTGTCGTGTGAGTTATCAACAGATGGATAGATTGGATATAGATGGACTACTTGAAATAAATCGATCATTATTTCTCCGAAGAGAGAGGGGGACTAATATAACTTTTGGTATCCGAATGGCCGATTGTGTTTTGTTATTTTTATGACTTGTCTGCGAATTGTTGGTTTAATAAAAAGTTATCAAGGAATGCGATTCATTTGCATAATCAACTAATATTAAAGACGAATTAACGTGACAAAAATGTTTCCTTATATAGACATTTGTCTTGACCTACTCTGTACAAAAGAACGTCGACATCGTCTTTGAGGCCTAATTTGTTTAATTAATGTTTTCCGTAGATGATGATGAGTTAGATTGCCTATGTGATGTATTTCTATTATTAGCGTTTCGTTCTGATTGTGGTTAAAACAAACGCGGTTTCAATATAACTGGCGGTAAACCAGCGCGATTTTCACTACAAGTTAGTGAAAGTGAAATTTGAAAGTGTCTCACATAACGTATAACACGACATTGTTTTGGAACCTAACTACCGCGTTATACGAGGGTTACCTGTATTTTATTAAGTAAAGCTACTTTTCGTCCAACGACATCCGACTTATATTTGAACTCTCATTGTATATCTACGAGTGTTCACATTGGAACCGGATTTTGAATGAAAAGATCACAGAAAATCCGGTTGGAATTCAAACTTCTGTTGTATACCGAGGCTGTTCAACTTTGAGTCGGATTTTTGGATAAGTGATGGTTTTTGTCAGAAATAGGTTCAAGTTCCATTTTTATTCTATTAACATATATTGGCATCATATATTAGACTTTTTTATTGATTTAATTTTTTTTAGGCTATAATATTGAAATTTCAATCTAATTTATACCTGTAGTTATTAAGGTGTGACGTCACGAACGATAACATTTTTGCAAGACCAGAAGCACAAAGTTTTCTGAAAATTAACCGATTTATATTATCGAAAAATATCTGATTTATATTTGCACACTCACTATACATCAGTGACTGTTCAAATCAGACCCGGATTTTGTGCGAAAAGATCACAAAATTCGGTTTGAATTTGAACTGCCGTTATATACCGAAGCTGTTCAACTTTAGAGTCGGATTTTTGGATGAAAAGTAATGTTTTTTTTTTGTCAAAAAATATGGTTCAAAGTTCCATTATTTTCTATATCATACCATATTAGGCCTGTGTTACGCTACATTTTAAAGCTATAATATTAAAATCCCATTTAGTTATTAAGGTGTAATGTCACGAACGTTAACATTTTTGCAAGACCAGAAACACGAGTTTTCTGAAAATTTCGGTTAGGGTCGTTTTGTTATGCGGCATATGCACCAGACAATGGTTAAAATGACTAAGTTACTTTAATTTTAGTGAAGTGTGAAGAATGTCTTGACTCTTTGTAGCCATAAGATTAAATAACGCAAAAGAGAACACAAGAAAGAGTTACGTCATTTCTCTATTGTGATTATTCTTCACTTTTCCAGTCTCAACCAGTTCTACAGTTTTGGTACGATGGGATTTTCTTCTTTTAAAAAATTGTATCTTTAGTACCCTTAAGGCGTAAATCACGAACAACCATTTTTTAAAAAAGGCGAATGGCCGCTCGATGAAACAGTCAGATGGAAAAAAAATGCCAAGAGGCAGAAATCGATTTTTTTCTTCTCTCTTATAAATTCGGTTGCTTGAATGTGAAATTAAATTGATTTTTTTTTAAAAATAAAAAGTTTAAAGGAAGATACAATTTACATGGAAAAAAACGTCTATAAACTTTAGAATTTTAAAAAACAAATTTTGCGACAATGGTTGAAAACAGGTTTCAGAATGTGAAAAAGTTACTCTTCAGGATCTGCAATAAGTGTTAAAAGATTTTGACTTAAAAATTCGTATTTATTTATTTATTTTTTGTTTGTTTGTTTGTTTGTTTACAGGCAGCTCATGATATCCCTGGACATGAAAGTCGGCGACTCAAAATCGCAGCTGCAATTGTCTTCGTGCTAATTGCAATTGTTGCTGGTGCTGCATTGATTGGCATTTACCTGAGTCAACCACCTCCTCCACCCGAGGTAATATAACAATAAAAAAATATATATATGTACAGGTCGTGTATGCTATTATCCTGTTAAAGTTCACACATGCATAAAGTGTTCTATCATCCGAAAACGTCACCTTAACCATAAAACGAAACTATTTTTTCCTTGTAAAACTTGATGAACTTGGTTTTAAGTATGCAAAGTTTTGTATGTGATTAACCTACGAGTTATATTTTTTATAAAGAAAAAAATTGAACTACAACTAACTAGATACAACCAACTTTTTCCCTTTACTGTACAGGTACCGTATTTGCCGCTTTTGTCATGTTTCAACAATGCATTCCAGTTTGAATTCTCAATACAATATGCACGACTTGAATTCCCAATACAATATACAAAAAAAAAGTATCCCGCTTAATTCAAACAATGTCCACGTGCCTGTAAATGCAGTGCTTGTCACACGAGATGCATTTTTACCCAACGTGCTCCTACTTGAAATCGCGTGATTTAAACTTCATTTACGTCTTGTTCACGTGCCTTTATATGATCGTTTTTTCATTCCATGTGCACGTGTAAGAAAGCACGTAGGTTCTGTTCACGTGGATTCTAACAATGTGCACATGGATTTTGAGAGTGCGGGTGAATTCTAACAATCTGCACGTGAATTCTAACAATGTGCACTTGGATTTTAATAATGCACGTGAATTCTGATAATGTGCACGTGGATTACAACAATGCGTGTAAATGCTAACCATGCAAGTGCGTTTGCTAGAAGCACAGATAACACTGACATCACGTGCCTATCACATGATTCATTTTTGATCCTAAGGCACTGTATAAATCTCACGCGATTATAACAATGCACTTACTGATAGGAATGTACACTTTCATCCAAACAATTTGCACGTGCAAAATCATTTCAATTCTACGTGTACATGGGTATCACGTTTGAAGTTTATGTTGATTGTCCAATACAGTATATAGGATGGCGCAAAAGTATCTTCACGATTTTAAAATCCGAATATATCTGTTTGGAGCGAACTTGATTCGTGTTTTCTTTCTGCAAAGTGAAGTACAAACGTGGGAGTTTTGAAAATGTCACCATATACGCTTCAAGACAGAATAAATTCGTTACGATTTACTTGAAAAACATTGTTGCGACAGTTTCAAAGAGTATTTAACGCAAGAGATGTTCCTTCTAAAACACCATACAACAATTATGCAAAGAGCACATCTATATCAACGCAAAGGATGACATCATTGGAAAAACATATTAAAACATTTTTGTTTATTTTAATTTCATTTCAAAATCGTGAATGAATTTTTGCGCCACCATTACGCACTTTCCCATTTCAAACTTTAAACTCGTCAGTTACTAACGACACTGACTATTCTAAGAAAACTCAGTGACGAAATGACTGATATTCGAACTCTTTTGTTATTTATTTGAAAAGGTTTTCACCATCGTTTTGAAAGACCCAGAAGCAGCTAAACCTGCTCGTGTCAAGCTGAAATTTAACAAAATGGAAAGGGTGAGTCACTCATTGGAATTATTGTCATTTTTATTTTATCTTTTTATATTTTCGTTGACATGTTTTGTTAAAATGTTCTTCGCAAGGTCGAAACGTTGGAAAAGAATGTCTATCTGTGTATTTAAATTGCTCCTTAACATTAATTTTTTTTTTGCCACCATTTTTCTAAAAAAGGATTTAATAATTACTTTTAAATTTTTATATTGTACCTTTCTTTTTGTTAGATTGAATATTCAATGTCTCCAACCGTGGAAAATTCACATGACATGATTTACATGCTGAAGGATTACAGCCGGGTAAGTTATTATTTTTTATTTTAGAACAAGATGATTAAAAAATGCTTTATAAGGATACTTTTTTATACATGGTTTTGCTTTATGTGAATTTAGATTTATGCGATCTTTGGTTATTCTATATTCAATCTATACGAGTTTTGAGAAATTCCATTTTCGATTTCTGTAATTTTGGATATTTTTTTTCAATTTTCTATTCGAATTGTGCGATTTTTGTTGCATTATGCGGTTTTAAATTTATGCGATTCTCACTTTATGCGATTTTTAATCTATTGGATTATACAGTACTATAATACTACTAGTAAATAGCCCGTAAAAAATGACGGAAATTTTTTGTTTTTGCAGTTATTTATTATTTTAACTCATATTGCTTCGCAATATTCGTTACAATTAGAGTATCGATTTCGGTATGAGTTTTGGCATTTTCATACATGGTGAGGTGGCATAGTAAAAACACAGTGACACTGCCACACAGTGGAAGTTTCTAAAAGGTTCTTGAAAGTTTTAGATGGTTTTAGATGGCTCTTTCTTTGTTCCTCCTCCTCAACTATAATTGGTGAGGAGGAGGAGGAGGAAGTTCTTTCAATTTTACTAGTAAATAGCTCATCAAAAATGATTGTTTTGTTTTTTAAAAATTGTTTTAACTCATGTTACTTCGCAACATTCGTTTCAGTTATTATTTTTTTTTACCTAATATTCGTTACAGTGAAGTATTTATTTATTTAGTATTATTTATTTCGGTATATTCACGCACTGTGGCTCTGGTAAGGAGGCATGCGCTAGTAAAAAAACCCTCTATTCTTGAATTGTTCAGAACTTTCTTGTAGAATCACGTGATGTTCCTTGTCCAATGGCTATAATTGGTGAGGAGGAGTAATAGTAGTAGTAGGAGGAAGGTTTTCTATTTTATTAGTAGGGCAGTAAAAGTAGGCTGTCAAAAATTATGGGAAATTTGTTTGATTTTATTTAACTCTTGTTGCTTCGCAACATTTATCACAGTTATTATTATTATTCGTTACAGTTATTATTCGCAATATTCGTTTCAGTTAGAGTATTTATTTCGGCATTTTCACACACAGTGGCGCTGGTGAAGAGGCACGCGCTAGTAAAACAGTCCTCTTTTCTGGAAGTTGCTATACTCTATCCCAAATTAGCTGACACAGAATTGCTGGCACAATTATGAGGAAGCTAAATGAATCAGCCAATGG
>JAQIWH010003983.1:0-18222 GCA_034695005.1 Cryptops parisi
GGAGTGTTGGAATATGTCTCCCATATAGCACCCAAGTGCATAAACTTATCGATCATGTGTTCAGTAATAATCAATTAACACAGTCATGTAACCTGGTGAGCGATTGGCAAACCATTATCTATTGTCTTTGTATCTACGACAATGTAATTCAGATGAGCAACAACTTTCATGGTGGTTGGGTGTGTGAAAACCATTCACACACAGTTTTCATTTATACACATAAAACATAACCCTCTGCAACAACTCACATAAATAATTATTGCAATGTAAAGCAATAAATATTGCAATGTAAAGCAATAAATATTGCAACATAGAACATTAATCAAAATTGAAAGATACCTTTAGCCCTAGACGGAAACATTGTCTTAAGAATACCTCTCACTGGGACAAGTTCACTAAGTAAATCAGGTGTAGATACAATGTAGTGAAACTCGTCTATCGAGACGTCGCCAGCTAGAATCTGTTGAGGTGAGAAACGCAATGGTGTAAAAGTTTTATGCATTTTATAAACAAATATACGTGTACTAGATAACATATAAGAAAAATAGTCATCATAAAACATTTTTCCCTAAAAAAGACGGAACTTACTTTAGGAACCAATCCAACATCTCCTACTAAAGTAGCACCTATGTTTTGTGCTTCTGATTGTTCATCAGGTTTCTGAAATGAAGATGTTCCATCAATTAATTACTTGCAAACATTTTTTTATCACGATATTATTTGTAATTTATCACCTATTCTAAGAAAAACTATCCATCTGATTAGAAGAAACATTGTTTAGGCTTATCGTTTACAAGATTCAGTCTACTTTCAGAGATCGAAATTTATTTTAGATATGGTTGAATACCAACACTAATCAGTGGCAATGGTAGAACCAGTAACAGTTAATTGGATGTGGATTGATGATGTTAATCACATGAATAGCAGACCGTTAAGCATGTGCACTCCAACCAGACCAAAACTTGAAAACAGGGCATGTTTTTGGCAACACATTGTTTAGCATGCCCTACTGAAATAAGCAATTAAGTCGTAAAATATAACAAAGTTCTTACGTTACATATTGCCAAAACTTTCCTGGGTGCAGCGAATGGAAATTTATGTGGCATAGCTATAAGTGACCTGAAACTTCTGAGATATTTTTTCTAGAGAAAAAAACAAACAAAAAACACAAATTATGAAAACAATGTACATTAAGTCTTCACTTAATGTCGTGGTTAAGTTCCTGAAAACCACGACTTTAACTGAAGCAGCGTTATGTGAAAACCTGTGTAATTAACAATATACAACAAGTCCTCACTTAACGTCCTGGTTAAGTTCCTAAAAACAATGGTTTAGGAACTTGAAACGTGAAGTGAAACCATTGTAACTAACAGTATACTATAAGCTATGCTACAGTAAATTTCGTGCTATACTATGTAGGTTTTACGACGTTAACCGAAACAACGTTAAATGGTGACTTGATATAGGCAAAGCTTTAAATCAATATAAAAACCAGAAACATTCAATAGTGTGGTAATAAATATTTTATAAAAACATTTTGTCTCATCTATTCACAATTAAAATATCTATCCAGTGTTTCCCAAAGTGTGGTATGCGAATAAAACACGATAAAATGTTCAAGTGGTACGCGAGACTTTTCAAGAAATGGTACAATGTGTGCATGTTATATACAAAAAGAAATGTAATTTAAGAAATAAAAAGTGGAATGAATCATTGTACCGAATAAAAGGGTACTGTACCCAAAAACTACATTTGAGTATTCTACTAATCATGACCTTACAAATGAATTTATCACTTTTTGTTACTGTATCTGGAATCCAAACAAAAAACCCACACATTACTTCAAACTGGTTTTGAATTCCATCATGAACATTTTTGTATACTAAAATCGTAACTGATAAATCTATTATTATTTTTCAGTTAGGCATAACTTTTGGTTTTCATGTTTGTATGTATATATTGTTTCGATTCAATTTTTTGCTACGTCCTGTTGCATTCACTTCTGCATTTTTGCCATTTTATTGCAAAAAATTTCAAAGAGAATAAAATAGCCATGTTTACGTTTTGATCGTTCTTCGAAATTATCCTTGTATAAAAAATGGTACGCAGAAAAATGTCTGTCTTATAAAAGTGATACGCGACTTTGGAAAGTTTGGGAAACACTGATCTAGCATAATGAAATAGCTATAAGCTAGCATAATAAAATAGCTATAAACTAGCATAATGAAATAGCTATAATCTAGCATTATGAAATAGCTACAATCTAGGATAATAAAATAGCCATAACCTAGCACAGTGGTTCTCAACAAGGGGTACGAAAATCTCTAGGGGTACGCCTGGCTTTCAATAAAAAATGGCGGACAGAAATGCAAAGCCGTTTTAAAATTCAGTATAATATTAAAGATGTTCATTATTTCCACAGATGCATAAATATTTATTGATCGTATTTTCATATCTTGGTTAATAAAACGTCAGAAAAGTGATCATAATCTTAAAATTGATGGTTGTTTAATGCAGTTTGTATTCGTGAATGCAAGTGCACATTTAAAAATCCATTATCTAATTCAATTTAAAAAAATTATAATAGAGTACATAGTGTGTATACCATACTCTTAATGTTAAATGATACTTGAGTACCATTCTAGAGGGTACACGAGGATAAAAGATCGAGAACCACTGATCTAGCATATAACAACACATCGTTATATTCTAGCATATAGCAATTTATAACTATAATTAAATTGCTATAATATAGCAAGCTAGTGTTTAATTATAAAACGCTCCCTGTTTTTTTCCACTTCACTGAAGTTATTGAAACGTGGGTGAATCATGAAGTCTGAATATTAAATTGCATTGACTAGATACAAGAGTTTTTCGATTTCGATAAATGCGATTTCAACTTTACACGTTCAAACATAATAAACTCTTCGCATAAACCGAAAACGTATATAAAACATCATTGTTTCACCAAGATCCATTATTCGAATATTTCAACACCTACTATTACTACCCGGTGTTTGTTTTCATCTTCACGAGCTAAAAGCAATCCATTCCCCTTTTTTCTTTTTCCTCACTCCTCCATTGAGTATTCTGTCACCAAGGGTGTTGGGTATGCAAATCATTCTTTGTGGCCATTGCATTACTAGTGGTCTAGTGGAAAACAGTTGTTAGCCCATTCCCCTAAAAAAAAGAAAAAAGAGGAAAAGGGGGGAGAAAAGGTGCGGGATGAAAAGGGAAAAATAGGGCGACAGATCTCTGTTGATTTCCCCAAGTTCCCAAAGGATGCAGGTCGACCAACAGTAGAACACGGCTTACGCATTTCGCCACATACATTCATAAAAGTTCTGTATTAATGCTCGCATGCGAGTGGGTTCAGCCTTTTTTCTCCATTGGTCGTTCCTACTTTGGAATCCTGTGGGGGATCCTGGTCACTGATTTACGGATAGGAAGGGGGAGAAAACAGGTGAAGGAGGAGAGAAAGGGGGAAAACAAGACATTGTATGTGGGGGTAGGGGATAAAGATGAGAAAGAGAGGGAAAAGGGTGATAGCGTTCCCAGAGGTCAAAAAAGGATCGAACAACGACCAAATCCATTATGACCTAATGCACCCTTCGTTCAGAGTTGATTATCATTTCCAACCCTTCGGAAATCGAAAATTTTTCTACAATGATTGGTTCATACAAAAAAAAAACCGTGTGCTTTTGCGTTTCATAGTGGCTAATAGAAATTAGCTTTGTATAATACTCTTCAGTTTGATATTTATCATATGTCGCAAATACGGGATGTCCCAAAAGTTCAGGATCATAAACATACTATACCCCCTCTTCTACTGTATAGTGTATCTAACTTTAACAAGTAGGCCTACATTAAAAACGCTTTTAAGCATAATCTTTATATACAGCTATACTGTATGTACACACATTCGTATGGAGCGCAATAAACTATTATTATTATACATATAATATAAAAATACAATACAAATATAATACAAAAAAACATCCGTTTTTGATTTCTGCATGTATCGGTTTATTCGATTCGTGCGAATTTAAATTAAAACTTATGCAATCTGTTGAGTAATTTCGCTATTCAATTTAAGCGTGTTTCGAGTGATTCCATTTTTGAAATCTGGGAATTTCGATTTATGCGAATTTAATTTTAAGCGATCGTTGAGTAATTCGATATTTGATGCACGCCAATTTCGAGTATTCCATTTTTGATTTCTACAATTTATTTATTATTGTATATGCATTTTTTTTTACATTGGAATTATGCGGTTTTTGATTTTACGCGATTCTCGTTTTATGCGTTTTGTTTTTGGTACATTGGACTATACGGTATATCATAAACAATTGTAGATGACAGTATACGTTCAATTCCCAGCTCACTCACTTACAAGTGAAGCTATAACATAAAGAGTATAAAAACTGACCCAACATGTTACAAAATTGCTCATAATTGCTCAAAATTGATCAAAATTGCTCAAAATTGCTCTCTCTTTTTCTGTTCTCGTTCATGTTGCAAGTTGAGTTGTAAACATATAATATTCTTTTAAAACATTTTATTGGTAATTTTTAACCTTTTACCTTATTATTTTTGGTTTTGTTAGATCATTTACTTTGTACTGTTTTGTCCCTTTTGTTTGTTTAGAGCGGTTTTCAATAAATAAATAAATAAATAAATACGGCCAATTTGACTTTGTCAACCCTGACGTACAGTATTGTTCAAAGTAACAAACTAACGGCATTACAAAAAAGTAACAAACTGTTCGGCATTTCTAATCAAATGGTTAAGAAATATACTGCACTTTTTAAACAAAGTTCAGTACTTGAGTTTCGGGTGCTTGAGTTAACCCAAAACAAACTGGATGAATTCAACCAACAACAACAACACAAGAAAAAGCTCCCATTGAATTTCGTTGTTTTTGTTTTTCAACAAGTTTTGGCTATATGGCCTTTTCCATCTCTCTGGTCAGCAAAATTCTCCAATTTCTCTAAAGCTGCGGGCAATTTCATTAAATTTGGATAATTTTTTTTCTCCCCACTCTCTCTCTCTTTCTATTCTTCTTTTTTTTTCACCCACAAGGAGACTGGGGCAGAAAGGCAAGTAGTGGTGAGTAAACAGGCTTCTGGAATCTCTCCAGGATCAATACCGTATTCCATGAATACATCTGCCTATCAATCCGATGTTCTCTGACAAACGCCACTGCTCCTCCTTAGGGAACTTAAGCTGGGGTTCCAACGTTGGAAAAGAGGAACAAAAATAAATAAATATATAAAAAAGTAAAGTAGACAAAAATATATATATATATACATATAAAAATATAAAGAAATTTGCCTCTGGCCCCCACGAGCTACAAAATTGGAGAAGGTTCAAGCCAAAGGATGAAAAGGCAAAGATGATGAAAAAAAATATAAATGCGAACAGTTGGATCCCAGTGTTTTTGTGGATAACCTATTAGATTGTTTATGATCAAGGGAATCTCTCCGAAATAGCGGCAACACGTTGGTTTCATTTCATTGGTAGGCATACATGCAAAATGTTGGCAACATTTAATTTTCATGTTTAAACCAATATTCCCCATCAGCATGTTGGTGGAGCCAGTATTTCCCTAGGGATGACAAGACCAGTTAAAAACAAAAATGAATGTAGTACCATGACAGTGCGTGGTATATGATAATCAATATTTCATATGCAAACTTCAAAGACAAGACTTCAAAAACGAATGGACATCGTAACGCATCAAAATATGTATTCATTTTTAAAAAGGTTTTAAAGAAATACATGGTCTTAATTTTTTAGTATTTATGTATTTACTAATGTATTGTAAAATCAAAATCAGTTATGTTACCGGCAATGTATAAAATCCAGGCATTCTAAGATAATAGCATTTTCCGCCTTGATTCAAAGTATGAAATAACACCTCGTGTACAATTGTTTAAGTTAGTTAAAGTTAGTTTAGGCACTTTAACAACATTTTCTTTATAAAAAAACAAAACAAAAACCAGTTAAGATTTAATTTAGGCCTAGCTTTAAATCTAGCCCAAATTATTGCTTAACGTAACTATTTCAATGTTAATTTCATACATTACTTAAACCAAGTTTGACGTTCTATAATATACATTGCAGATAACAGTTGTACTATTTTACTTTAAACATATAGTACGCTGTTATTCAAATACCTTCTGTTTCAGATTGAATGACGTCAGTATGATAATAATAAATATATAAATACAAAACCATCTAAACTTAATACTGTAACTCTACCTTAAGAACTTAAAACTTATGATTGAAGGGCCTGGTGTAAAAGAGTGTTTAGTGACATTTTTTTTGTCAAAAATGACTTAGAAGCACTTTCGAATGTGTTAGGTGTGTTACCTGTCTGTCACATAATTTTGAGCCAAACAACAATACGTTCAAAAATATTAGTGCAACAAGTGTGAAGTAGCCCATAGACAGCAAAGCAAGTTTCAGATCGTTTTTCTCGAAATTGAAAAAATGTTACATAACACCCTTTTACAAGAAACCCTTCAATTATAAATTCGATCTTAGATTATTTGATGTTCAAGATATTTCACACAATAACTGATTTTCAAAATTGAGAACATTCTTAACCAAAAAAAAAAAATAAATAAAATAAAACAAAATAAAACAAAACAGTAGTTTTTTTTGGACAACCCTGTATGGGTGAGACATAAAACATTTCAGGCTCTTCTCTTCTAATCCCCCTTTCCTGTCTGTAGGATGAAAATCAATATTTCACCAGTGCTCTCTATGGTTACACGTTAGTTGTTTCAATTTTTCTTGTCCAAATGCAAATGCCTTGCCAAAACCCCCACTGGACAACATGCTTTTTGCTCACATGAAGGTTCCCTAAATGCAAACAGCACAAAAACCTGCTATGCTCACACTCAGCTTGGGAAAATAACAAAGGACCAAACAAGCTGTTCAACTTTGCCAACTTGGTACACCGTTACTTCGTTTTTATGCGTACCCAATACCTGATGCCATGCCAAAAAAAAAAACAACAACAAAAACTAAAATAAACATAAAATAACTGAAAAATCCACCCAAATAAGTAACCATCTTCAATACAATGTGAAAGTACATAATGGTGCTGCAAGAAAAGGCTTCAGAGTCTCGTGCGAGCCTGTTGTTGAACTCTAACAGACTTTGAAGAGCCCCTTGTTAAGTTTTGTTAGACTAACAGAGCTGATTATTATACGCTTTACATTAGCGTCGCTTGTGAGTTTGTGATTGAGTGAGCTGAGAATTGAACGTATAGTGACATTCAAAGACGTTTATGATAATATATATTGTATATCCAATGTAACAAAAATCGTACAAATCGAATGAAAAATAAAATTGGCAGAAATCGAAAATGGAATGACTTGAAACTCGCATAGGTATATATCAAATTACTCAAAGATCGCATTAATCTAAATTCACATAAATCGAAATTAAAATTACTCGATTTCTCATAAAATCTATATTCGCATAAAGTAAAACTATATATAAAGCTTAAAAAGCGTTTTTAATGTACTCGTTTTCTAGGCATACATTCATTAATTCTAGGCATACCGGTATACATTCATTAATTGCACAAGCATAGGACATTAAATAACTAGAAAAATTCTCTTAAATTTTCGTTATATACGATAAAATATCGCTTTTATAAGATTCTGGTATAAGACGTGACTGAAATTAACAGGAATAAACACCTCAAACCGAGTGAAGTTACGAGCCCCTTGTTGAGAAAGTAGCAGCGTACCACTGTTAATACATAACTAATGATGTAACAAGTGACTTGTTATAGAAATTAACTTAATGAAACTGCAACTTATAGGAAAAGATTCCAACTCTCATCCAATATGTAAAAGCACCATCGTCGTCCGTGTCCGGAGCAGATTTTTGCGCACAACAACATAAATCTATTGATCACCTGTTACTTGAAGGGCTATGACAAAATGCATATTGGAGAGCGTGACCGCAGGTAACCATCACAAAGTCTCATTTCAATTCGGAGATCAAATCTGGGGCCCCTAATGCATGTAACCACAACATTAAACGAAGAGCTATCAGCATTGCTTACAAGAGCGGGCCAATTAATAAATTGTTGTCTCAAAGGCCTGATAATGGAGACTAACGGCGCCCTTTTGTTTATTTAATTAGCCATTAAATCTTCACAGTTACGAGAGCAACCGTTATTGTTTACCCAATAACGATAATACCAGTGGAATGGAACGCAACCGGCTTGCTTGTTTTCCCTTTAATTATGTATCCGGCAACAAAAGACTTGCAGCGATGGCAAAAGCGGCTTGTAAAACCCCCTGCCAACATAAAAGAATGATTTCAACTTTGTGTGTGTGTGTGACATCCTCAAACTAAGAAAGCGGGGCAAACAACAACGCTCTAACTTGATATACACGACGACCCACATAAAATCATACAGTTATGTTGAACAGTTATGACCAATGACACCACTTCATTCGCGATCCCCGCGAACGGTATGACATACATAATGTGATTAAATTCGTGTACCTTTAAATGTTTTATTTTTCATGAAGTTATAAGACAGGGTGTTTGCGATAAATGTACTTTTTGAATAGATAATCGATTTAATACGTGAACAGTGACGAAACTACGTGTAACATACTGGTCTACGGATGGGAGAATTACTTACCAATACATAAAGTGCTGAAAGTGTCCACCATTCTGCGATATATAGTGCAAAAGCGAAAGCGCTGATTTATACAGCATTTGGGTGTAGCTCCATTCTGCGCCGCGAACTTTGAAGGAAAAGTCGAAAAAAAAACGCGGAAAAAAGCCGTTGTATACGCGTATATTTATAGTTGCTAAAGCTATAATACATAAATTATAGCTTTTAAACCTGTTCCAGGCCAAAACGACGTCTTCTGAAAAATAATCCTATATCTCATGCACCGTTCGAGTGCACTTACGTTTTACATACCATCATGGTCACAAAGTTATTATGACAAATTGAAATAATGATGCATTTATCGCAAACACCCTGTGCAACTTGAACATTATCATAGTGACAAACAAACCTATACGCCAGTTCATTATTGGGACATTTTATACAGTTAATATAAAATACTGATTTTAGAATATTTTATAGATATAACTGTTTTTATCCATGCAAAGGATTCTGTGAATAAAGAACATCAAGCACAGGAAGTCCTCGATTTATGCGAAAATTATGTTCCACGAAAATCTCTTATAATCACATTATATATAAACAAATTCCATAAAATAGAAAAAAACAAAACATTAAAAGCTCCTGTCACACGCGACTATTGGTGTGGTAAGTGGAGCAATTTTTTAACAACTGTGACCTCAACTTCTTGGCCAAAAAAAACTGGTTGGCAAAAAGCTGACATTATAGTTGTCCACAAATTTCTCGAATTGCCACAACAAAAATTTGCGTGCCAGACGGTCTTTAGACAACTCCAGCTTGAGGGTCAACTCCACACGTGACACATAAAAGAGGAAGGGGGAGAAGTATTGTCACTCATAGAATCACCTAATATCAAAATGTTGTCAATCATGACAAAAATTTAAAAGGAATTACTCTTATCGCATAATAGCAAACTCGCATAAATTGAGGACTTTCCGCATATTTTTCGAAGAGAAAAACGAGATCAACTTTTTCTTTCGCTGAAAAAATTAATTTTATTAGTGTAATGAACCATGAGGATTCAAGCAGCAGCCAGAAGGTACCAAAAAGGAATTTCTCACCAACTTGTTTTTCACCTCTAACAGAAACATTTTCCTCTATTAGTTGGGAACCAATAGCTGTGTACAAATTACAGGACACTTCCAATGTTTAACAAAACAAACTTGAAAAAAAAAATAAAATGAAACTTGAAATAACCGGAACAGCAACTTGGCTCGTATCAACAGTTTTAGTTAAAGAGAAATTATATCACTTACACACAAAATGTGGAAATTCATTCTGGCAGCTGAATACTGTATATGCACATTCACACACATATGGAAAAACAATTACATACAATATTTACAAAGTTCACGTGCACGCATAGAAAAAACAGCGAGAAAAAAATTCCTATGAACTCCGTGAGTTTATATGAAGAAACAAAAAATTGTAGTTTTATTGCTATCATTGTTAGTGTCTAGGTTCGCGTTTAGAAAAAAATCCATGGAACGTCTTGTCAAGCGACAGATAAACGTAACGCGAGACATGCTCCACACACACACACATACAGATCGATGACGACTACCAACTCACAAAGGCAACGCCACGTTTATCGAACGTACATTAATTGAAGACGATGAAAAAAAATGAACCTGAAGAACAGGAAACATCATTATATCTTGAGCCAATGAACACACATTTCATCATTGTTGTTGTTGTTGGCCCCAAGCACTGCAATAGAGTATCACTGTACACTTTTGTTTTTAAAATGGCAGTTCATAGTTAACAGTATGAAACTATGCGATAAACAGTGTGTTAGTAGAGTTGTGGGAAAAAAATATATTGGTATTCCTTGAAAGTTTCAGCGTGGCAGATTAAAGTTGAAAGAAAAAACATGTTGGTTAGTAGTCATCAAAATATGCAAAGTTTTCAAACAGTTATGGTTCATTAGACTTGATGCGTTGGAATCATGAACAGACATGATCATTCACAAGCTATTAGCTCTTGGGGCGTGGAATCATTTCGATCTTCGATCGTATAAGGTGAGTGAGTCGGCGTATTGCCTTCACTTTCTAGAATACTGCTACACTCACTTGTCTCTGCATCACGGAGATCGTTGCTGCAAGACGAATGTTCAGGAGACGAGATCTCGCTCATCGCTCCAGCTCCACCACTATCAGACACGCTGCTATTATTCTCCCTGGAGTCGCCATGAGCCAAGCGAATGTGCTTTTTGAGATTCTTGAGCAATCCGAAGCGTTCGTCGCACCATTGGCATACGTGTTCCAGTTCTTGTCTGTGAACATCCAGGACGTGCTGGCGTAGCTGCTTAGAAGAAGCCAGCGACTCGGGACAGAGTTCACAGGTGTACGGTGTACCCGTGTGCAGACGCATATGCTCCTTGACGTGGCATTTGCGCGAAAAGGTCTTGCCGCAGTGAGGACACATAAACGGTTTGAGGCCACTGTGCGATTTCAGGTGAGCTTTTCGATTTTCCTTGCGAGCAAACCGTTTTTTGCACATGGGACATTCGTACGGCTTCTCGCCGCTGTGTAGCCTCATGTGAATGTTCAGGTTCCGCGAGAGAGCAAACTCTTTGCTGCACTCGGGGCACGTGAACTTTGTCCCGTGAGTGTGGATGCGCATGTGACCTTGCAGATTGCTAAGGCATGGAAATTCTTTGTCACATTCGGTGCAATGGAACGTTTTTTTCGGCGATAAAGGTTCACCGTTTCCGTGCATTTTGAAGTAGTGTTGTTGCATGTCGGCCGATGTTTCGAACACCTCCGAGCAGGCGGAACATTTGAAACCGTTATTCTTCTGCTGGTGAATTTTGCGATGATTAGTCAGATTCATGAGAGTCGTGAACGTCCTATGGCAATCGGGACACTGTAAATTGTCCGACATGATCTCGATGTTGTTCAAGGTGACAGTGCTGATCATCTCTGCGTGACTGAAGACGTGGTTTTCCAGTTCAGCTCGAAAGAAAAACTTCTGATGGCAATGAGTGCAATCGTACGGTCTCGAATTGAGTCCATGCTCCAGCATGTGCTGTTGTATCAAGCTAGCCGTAGTGAATACGGCACTGCACATGTAACAAGTGTAACTGCTACATCCCTCGAAAGTATGCTCGATGAGATGGCACTGCAGTTTCGCTGGAGAGTCAAAGACTTTATGGCAGAGTTTGCATTCGTGATTAGTTCCTTCGTGGAGCATGTGCGAAGCGACGTGCAACTGAATCTCATTCTCGGTATCAAAAGATTTCTGGCACTTAATGCACTGATAGGTTTTCTTGTGAACTAACTGATGCTTTTCAAGATCGACTTCCGACTCGAATTTCACTTTGCACTCGGAACATCTCAGATCATCAGTTTGAGAAGTCACAGAATTGCTGGTGTTGGTATGAAAACATTCTTTGCAGACATAACTCTGCAGTCCATTGCCATTGATACCGTTAGCCACCAGATTGTTAAGTTCCAGCTGCTTCAAGCAAACGCAACAAGGATACAGGGGTTCGGCGTTTTTAAGATGAAACTTGGCGTGCATTTGCACTTCTATTTCAGACATCAGTGTCTGTCGACAAACCACGCATGGTAATGGAAGTCCCTGGGAATTGTGCTGCTGCAAATGGCTGTAATATTGGTCCTCGCTCTTGAGATTAACCTTGCATATGACACAAAGGCTACCCGAAACCACTTTACAGTGTGTAAGCTTATGCTCTGCTAAAATACTTGCAGTGGGACAGACTTCGTCACATACATTACACTTGTGCTTGCTTGAACTCAGCGTGTGAACTTTCATGTGGTTTTCAAGTTCGGTGCGTGACTTGCAAGCCTCACTGCAATAAGCACAGTACAAGCTTAGGGTATGCTGCGAACTTTTCTGTCCACCCGTTGTCTTGATGTTGTGAACCTGCTTGCGGTGTGCATTGAGTGCATTGTCCGAAGGTAGGTCTGCGTCGCAAATGTCACATTTGATTTCTTTTTTTAATGCAGAGGTAGTTGAAGTACTACTACTACTACCACCACCACCACCACCACTAGAAGCATGGGTAGTGGATGGTTTGCTTTTCGCTACTTTGTTATTGGTGACAACCTCCGTGGACTGTGGAGGATTGGTCTCAGTAGATGGTTCTGCCGAGTGTTTCGTTTGCATGTGTTTGTCCAGTAAAAATTCCACATGAAACGCTTCGTCGCATAGGGTGCAAGTGTACTGTTTTTTGTGCGACATGAGGTGACACTGAAACTCAAGATCCGTGGCAAAGCTTAAGTTACAGAAAAAGCACCGGAAAGGTTTGGCTTGCCTCAAATGCGATACTTTGACGTGCAGCTGGAATTCCATCTCGGACCGGAAAATGGAACTGCACGAAGTGCATTTGAAGAGTTTGCATTCGTTGCTGTGTTTCACCGCAAAATGTACCTGGATGCTCACTTTCGAATCAAACATCTCTTTACACAACGAGCATCGATACAAATGGTGCGCGTGAATGTCCATCAAATGTTTTTGCAACTCGTCCGGTTTGGAAAAAAGTTTCAAGCAACACTGACAACCATACTCGGTTGTCGTCGATAGGTAGTGAGAAACCACATGACTGTCAAGCTGTTCTTCTGACGCAAATTCACCTTGACATTCAGTGCAAACGTACTTTTGAATCACTTCGTCAAGATGCGTTTTCAGATGAGTCCTAAACGACTCGAAGTCCGGAAACGCCGCATTGCACTGATTGCAGAGCAGCGTACCTGGATGAGTGAAACTCGGTACTAAATCACCGTTGACTTTATTCTCCGCCTTGTTATCGGCACACGTCAATTTGCTAGTGTTGGAAGATGGTGGAGATTTACATCCACTGACTTGTAGCACTTTGGGTGCCTTTTCGGACGAGGGCGATAATTTGGGGGACAAACCTGCCATCGAAGTGCTTGCGTTGTTAATGTTTCTGGTGTTAGCAGGAATTGGAATCAGGCCGTTACCTCCACTTCCACTGTCGGAATTGGTAGTAGTTTCACCAGTACCAGTTCCGGAATCTCTCGATCCAATGGAATGTACTAACTTGATGTGCTCGGCCAACGCTGCCGTGCTAGAAAAACCCATCGTGCATTGCGAGCAGAAGAGAATGTCTTTACTTTTACTGATGACGTCCGTGAAGCTGTGAACTGACAGCGTGTGCTTTTGCAAAGCATGAACTGTCGCAAACTTCATCGTGCAGTACTCGCAACTGAATCCCAATGCTGATTGGTGAGAAAACGATGCCATCGACATGGCAAGGTTCGAAGGGCTGACTGTTGAATTTGCAGAATGCAATTCTCCATTCACCAGTGGTCCGTGCATGGCCTGGATGTGTAACTGCAAGGCCTCTTCGTTCCTGAAGTTGTCCTTTGTGCAATATGGACATGGGAATTTTCGTGATTCTTTTGAAGAGATCTCCTCTTCAGAAGATAACACCATCTCTTCATGAATCTGCCAAAGAAAAAACATTCTATACAATTCTGAAAATGATAATTAACCACTTGTTTTTTTCTCCTTCCAAAGTCAACTTTAAAAAAAAATAAATTAATATTTGTAATGAAAAACAATTTTTTTATGCAAGTAACAATTCAAACAAATGCAGGTTTTAATAAAATAAAATTTCACGAATTAGTAATTACGAGTTGGCTTCCCTGTAATGTGGGTGTGTCTTGCAGTGAAGTGATGTTTTAGCGGTGCTTTGTTTAATTCGTTGTAATACTTTTTTAAAAATCATGATTGTTTTTTAGACAAGTGCATAAATTATAGACGTCCAATATACTAGAAACTTACAAAATACATGTATGCATATATTAGGGTGGCCTTTATAATAGGAAAAATTTTATATTGAGTGAGGACACCAGTCTAATCTTGTGCCAATATTAAAAAAACACTATTCCTAAAATTTAGTAAATTTCAGATAAAATTTAGAGGTTCTAGTTGGAAGCATAGGTTTGACACAAAGAAAAAGTAAAAATTTTATTTTGAATGAAGGCACTAGTCTATCTTGATCCAATATTCGAAGAAAAATAATATATTTGGTTTATTTTAGATGTCATTTAGAAGTTGATTCCATAATTTTAAAGATATCAGAAGAAGTTAACGAGAGATTAAAACACAATACAGTATAACAAAATAAATTAACAAAATTTTAAACTTTAAAATTTTAAATCAGTTTCCGTTCCTATGGTCCAATTATCCGCCCGTGCCAAGCTCCCCCATCAGAATGTAGTATACGCGTAATGCAAACGCTCTATTCCCTGTTTCCCACTTTAACTGCAAACCTGTTGATGAAGATGAGCATGTAGAAATTTAAGATGACACTCATTTCATTGTCATGATAATCCAACTACGTGACCAGAAGTGCTAGCGCAACAACGGTAAACGCTTTGCAGCACGGCTCATAAACAAAGGGAGGCCAGCGTTAACTACTCTTTCCAAGCCGGGCTACGAGCCCGCAAACAGCGAGGGGATTAATTAAGAATTCCTTAAAAATCACCGCCATCTTTGACTCTCGGTGGGACCATTCCACCACCCCCCAAACCCAGTTAACCCCCTTCTCTCTCTTTCCACCATGCTGGGGCGCCTAGACACCTGGCTGCCTATCCAGAACAACGTTAGGTACATGCCAAAAAGCGGTAGTACTAAAAGAAAAACCAAAAAACGCTAATTGAACGGCGATCCCCAGCTTCCGACGGAGCTGACATCGGGGACTCGTAGCGCCATTTTAATGGAACTTCGTTTGAAATTTCGCTCATTTTATCAAAGCTTTTGGCACAGTGAGAGGATGGCACAAGTCCTTTGCTGGGGCTCCGCGCTGCCGGTGCTAAAAAGTGGGAACGAGTGGGGCAGTAAAAAGCAACACGGTTCGCCCCCATACAACCCAACGTGAATACGCGCATAGAAATGGCCAATAAAAACTACACGTGCGCTCTAAACCGAAGGCGGCAGCCATCGTTGTCGGATGGTTAAGTCAATATTAGGCACCGAGGCTCGTTCCCACGCTTGTTTCGAGCTCGTTGCGCACGAAGCCACGTTTCTGCATAAATTGAGCAATACATTTGTACCGTGGCGTAATGAAACTGCTGCTGCTGTACACCCCCCCTCCCCTCTTGCCTTATGGCAGCTGTAAAGTTTTCTGCGCCCGCTGGGACAATCGGCACGGGGCTTGTCTTCCGAACTTAATTCCAAATGCAACATTTCATTGCGTTCCCAAAACTACAAGATGAAAATATTTTTGCCACCATAAACGCCTCCCCTTTCCCCAACTCTATCTCTTTTACTCAACTTATGTTCTAACAAACCTCTCACGTTTTTTGTTTGTTTTTTTACAAATACCTGGTCACATCATGATGCGGTACAAAGAAATAAACACGGTTTTATACGACTCTTCTGCGTGGAAAAACCGGACTCCCGTTCATCATGATGGTGTTTGAATGTTTGAGAATGAAATATTTACAAGTTGCATTTGAAATTGTTCATCAAGGTATGTATAGATAAGATATACTGTACCACTATTTCACACATGTCATACACAAATGTTTCGTAAAACAACACTTTTTAAGAATACTCCACGTGACAATGTACATTACTTCACAGTGAAATCACCAGTAAACAAATCCCTAATAATAACCTAATCAAACTAAGATTCACAAAGCATTTCAGTAAATGCTGGTATTAACTAAAAATATTTCAGTTAAAACTCGTTCTTGTTAAACTAACCTAATTAACGTAATCTAAACTAGGTTTGGTTAGCTTAGCTTAGCTTAGGAGGCTGGTTTAATTAGGTTAACTTAGTTTAGATTAGTTTACTGTTAGGTTAGTTTTACGTTAAAGTTAGTTTAGAAGAGTATTGACTGAAATATTTATTAGTTAACACTAGCATTCAATAAAAATATTTGGTGAATTCTAGTTTTGACTAGGTAAAAGTAGAATTAAAAGCTTAACAAGAAAAAACGGGTTTTAACCGATTTTGGGTATTTACTGTAACATAACATGTACTGTATATACAGTATAAGAAATTATGAAAATTATGAAATCATAGCCTAAAAGCACATACTGTACTTGAAATATAACAACATTCGATACACTGGTTTCTTAGAAAAATCGCATATGAGCGAATTTTTTTATTCTTAAAAAAAAACAAAAAGACACGATTTTGATTAGTTAACTAACCTAACCTAGCCTTCTGCTAGCATCAATGGGTAAACGTTAGCAAATGGCTCAAGACAGTATATACTGGTTCAGTTAACTTAGACCGCATATTAACGAATTTTATATTTCTTATAAAAAAACAAACATCGGGAACGCAATTTGTTTCTAGTTTTCCCAGCTGTTATTGTTATAGGTTACCACTATTTTTTTTACTGTACCACTCATTTCCACCACCCTGCATGATGAACAATTGTCATCCACCCTTTAAAATATAGATTTGACATAATATCGCCGCGCACTTGGCGCCTTTCAGTCTTTTATCCTCTCGGAGATGCCACATGAAAGATCGACTCGGATATTGATTTTGTTTAGCGTGCTTACTACCGACTTCCGTCTTTTCAAACTCACACGAGCGCAGACTTTGATAAAAACTATCAATGTTTATTGGTCAATCCTGTGTTACTTGTCACAATAAGGTGTAGTAGTGTAATACAATTACCTTAACGTGTTGGTAGAGAAGTTCAAGAGTGGGTGTTACATCTCCACATACGGGACACTTGGTCTGCTTTTCACCAGGGTGTACCGAGTCCATGTGGGTAGCTAGGGCATCGAAACCAACGCACACCTGAGGACAGTAAACGCATTGTGCCACCTTTTCCATCTGCGACACGTCACTTCCGTGGCCTAGCAGGTGAGTCTACGAGCAGAAACAATAGCAAATCATTAGCAAATTTTTTGCCCCTCTCTTACATCATTTTTACAGCTGCTGCTGCTGCGAAAGAAAAGGTGACTCCGTTATTAAGTTCACCACCATCAAAGTCTTTTGATTTACAGTTGTTCACATGTTGGAAGTGTTGATCCTTGTTCAAGGATCTTTTCAATTACACACCTGCAGCTGTTGAGATGATTTGAAGCGGGCGAAGCAGGTGAAACAACGATGGGAATGGGAAGAGGAGGGTTCCTTCTTGTGGTTCTGTGAGTCAAACAAAATAAAATGCCACACAAACGTACATGCAGATCATGCTAATATAAATCATAATGCATTGTTAATAACAAAACCAAACATAGTTAAATAAATAAAAATAAATAATAAAACAACCAAACTGTAATTCAACATGCAAACTATGTACACTATAGTGAACCTACATTAATCATCTGTTAAACATTCCTGCTAAATTGGCTACCCTTATTGTACTTATTTGTATTTAATTATTGAATTGTAATTTTAGTGTAGCAAGTCCTTGTAATGTGAATTCACAGGCCTAATTGGCCTTCACATGGGCATTCCTAAGTAACGTACATGGCATTGCTAATTGGCATTTCTAAGTAACGTACATGGAATTCCATGTACGTTACTTAGGAGTGAGATTACATTCTGATTATTTGGTATG
>JAQIWH010003984.1:0-18222 GCA_034695005.1 Cryptops parisi
CAGTACCGGTATATATTTGTTTTTATTTGATGATAAGGTATATTTTCACATTTTTCACAAATTATACTAATGATCACTCGTTGCTATCATTCTGAGTAAACTTGAAGGACAGTTTATTGTATCAATCATAAATTAATAAATAAATTGTGGAGGGGCTTAAATAGTATACTGTACTATGTTATTTAAAAGTATGTAAAATTTTGAATTGTTTTAACTGTTTCTAATTCCGTTGTCACATTTCTAGAATTCCACGCGAAACGCAAGTCTTGAAAATTGTCCCATAGCAAATGTGAGCGGAACTTTAAGTTCTCATCAATCAGCAGCCGAACAATATAATCAGTGAGTAATTCTATTTCAACTCAGTGATACAGATATACAAATTTGATGATCCATTAGTGGACTTTTTAAATACAAAATATTTTCAACTTGATATCATGATGGTCCGTTGCAGGAAATATGTTTTCCAACTTTCGTCAGGATTCGAAGACATGGGTACTGTGGACTGGCGTCTTGCGCTTTGTCTTTTGGCATGTTGGATTGTGCTCTTTTTGTCAGTCTTCAAAGGTGTGAAAAGTTCTGGAAAGGTATATATTTTTTTATATTAAATATATATCAATTAACAATCTTTATGATCAATCTAATTTCCATATGCCTCATTTTTAATTTCTTGCGCAATATGCAAATTATTAGACTGCGTATTTCACTGCTCTGTTTCCATACGCTGTTTTAATCGCTCTTCTCATTGTGGGAGTACAACTCGATGGAGCAGTTGATGGAATTATATTCTTTTTGAAACCAGAGTGGGGCAAAATTTTGGATATTTGGGTAAAGTTATTTTATTATTTTTATGATTATGATGATAGTTCAACAACTTGATATGTGTTGTGAAAGTTTACAACGTTTTGTATATTCAATATAGGTTTGGTACAAAGCTTGCGAACAAATGTTATTTTCTTTGACCGTTGGTTATGGAGTTCTGGTAGTTTATTCAAGCTACAATGGTTTTAAGCATCCGGTCTATAGGTGAGTTTAGTTTTAATTGACTTTTCATCTTTGGTAGATATAGCCTATTTTGTGTAGGTTAACGTAGTAACATAATGAATAACTTAATAAATTAATCGTCTTAAACCATAGTGAACTAGCTCTTTTTTTTTTTTTACAATTTTTGCGAATCTATAATACAATACTGTTGGAATTGTCCACAAATTTCAGCTTATATTTTGTTACTAGATGGCATTACTATCTCCATAGATAATATTTTCGCTCATCGCTGATGATACAGTGTTATCCGATTGGTAATCATAGTAAAGGTTACACTTTAAAATACATTTGAAACTACTACTGTAGGAATTGTCCATCAGGTGTCAGTTTATTTATATCTTACATCACTAGATGGCATTACAGTATTTGTAGATAATATTTTCACCCATACATGATACTACTTTTTACCATGATAGTAGGTTTGATTGATGCATCCTAACAGTGAAGATTAGGCCTACTTTATTTCTGGTATATGAAAAAGAACATTTGTTTAACCTAATACAATATGGCGCCGAAAGTGCTACAAATGAAAGTGCGAAAGTTAATAGTTTAGTCACAAAAATTAAGTTATACTGATAATTCAACCAAAAAAAACTACAAAAATGTCGATATATCATTTTCATTAGTAAAAACTACCAAAAAAAACTTATTTTATGTAATCGTCTTTATAACTGTGAATTCTGTAACGACAATTTCTACAAACATAATCTCTTGCATAACGATTGTGTTTCCAGCAATGTATAGAATTTAGGAATTTCATTGAATGCCTAACTTCTTTTTGACAAAATATGAAATTAGCAATGGAATAGTTAGCAAGAATTTAGGTTAGGTTAGGTTTTGTTTTTTACAAAAAATGTTGTAAACTAGCCTAATTAGTTATTAACAAGATGTTATTTCATACTTTGCCAAAAGAAGCTACGCATTCTGCAGAATACCTAGATTCTATACATTGCCAGTAACATATACGGAGTGTGACAATACTTAATAGTTGTATGTTTTATGTATTGGTAGAGATGCTATGATCATAAGCGTTTTGGATCTGTGCACCAGCATGCTAGCTGGTACAACAATCTTTTCAATCATCGGTGCATTAGCATACGACATGGGTGCAGACATTAGTGAAGTTGTTGAAGGAGGTATTAACGATTGGACTTCACTTATCAATAATCCATTGCATTGCAAAATTATTGTTAAACGATTGTTCGACTATACGATAAAATGTTGAATCTTGCAGGAAGTGCTTTGGCATTTATTGCCTATCCTGAAGCTCTTGCTAGGATCAATGTAGTCCCTCAATTGTGGGCAGCTCTGTTTTTCATAATGATGCTCACTTTGGCTATCGGAACAACGGTAATTCGCCAATCATCATCATAAATTTTATGACATGGAAAGTAACGATTTTTTCAATTTTATCAATTTTTTCAATTTGTCGTGTTCCGCAGGTTGGTGATGTCAATTGCTTGTTAACGATTCTTCAAGATCAACTACCTGGTGTGTCAAGATGGAAGCTTCTTTTATCCCAATGCGTGGTTGCTTATTGCGTAGGTCTTGTCTACATCACAAACGTAAGCAACTTTTGGTGTAATGTTCCAAATTTTTTTATGCATCCAAACACAAGAAAGTCCACAATGAGATCTGAACATTTGGAAAGTCCCTTATCGAAACAAACGTAATGCTTGGTGGAACGGAAGCAGAAACTGAAAAGGGGTTGAGCAGGAATTTTGTAGTGCGTGTCAGAGTCGCAGTGGCACTGCAGTCAGTCATTTTCCAAAATGGTGATTCTCAGCAACTGAGCACAGATTCTGTGGTGGTATGCAGAAATAAATACAGGTCGTCAAGTGGTGGAATGTTGCGGAACACATGGCCAGTTAGATTACCGCCTAAGCATTCTTCTTGCCACCAGATATTTTTTTATGAAACTCAGATAGGTTAATTTAAAATGTTGATATCTCATGGTGGACATTTTGTATACTTATATAGTTTTTAAATTCGTAAGTTGAAAGAAAATGTAGGAAATACTTTTGTTTTGTTTGCAGGGTGGACAGTATGCGCTAAATTTGGTCGATTCGCTAGGAGCAGGTTTCAGTTCATTCATCTTTGCAATAGGCGAATTGATAGGATTGATGTTTATTTACGGTACAGTAAAACCATTTGTGATATTTTAGCTCTTATATTCGTTGTGTAAAAAGGTGTTAAAGTAACATTTTTGTCAAAAATGATCAAGAAGCATTTTCGAATGTGTCAGATGCAATTCTACCTTCCTAATGCATAATTTGGAGCAAAACAACATGTGCAAAGATATTAGTGCAAGAAGCGTGAAGTGACCTATTGACAGCAATGCAAGTTCAGATCTTTTAAAGCGTTTTGCTCGAAATTGTAAAAATATTACTTAACACCCTTTTACACCAGGCCCTTCATTTTTTACTGGCTACTGGAAGTTTATGTTTCTTAACACAAGCTACAAAGTCTTCAAGTATTCCGATGTTATTGTTATTTTTATATTTGTGGACAAAATGTCATCTGCATATGAATTAATTTGTTTTATATTTCTGTTAATATTTGCTTATGAATCGTATTTTTTGGGTTTTACTTATAAACCATTTGTTGGATGAATTGCAGGTTTACCCAAATTTGTAGAAGATATATCATTTATGCTCGGGTTCAAGTTGAGTTTTTATTGGAAAGCAACGTGGGGATTCCTATCACCTATAACATTGACAGTAAGCTACTCCTTTATTATTTATTCTTAGCAGTGATATTCTCAGCTATTCCAAATAGCTGAAGAACTTCAAACGTATTTCCCAACTAGAAAAAGACACGTGCTGTAGCACGCACGGGGCATGGAAGAGGTAGAGGTTTTGAGTTAGAAACACAAACTTTTAGATTTATAACTACGAAACCAACATACTGTATTTGTACTTTTTACGGACCTTTCATGTTTTGGGCCCACCAGCAGTTCAGTGTACTTGGTTATGGGTTTTTTTGCAGGTTAGGTTAGGAAAAAATTAATCATACATTTGATACGTTTTTATTTTTTCGTAACCTAACCTGAAAAAAACTGGAACCATAATTCAAGTACAAGCAAGTAGCACTAAACTGCTGGTAAGCCCAAAACAGGAAAGGTTTCTTTTACAACCAATCAACTAACCAACCCCCATCTAGTGATAGGATGCTACAATTATGACTAGATGTCGATTTTGACAAGCACCTGGCTTGAGAGGGGATTCTGCATGATGGGCGGGGCTAAAGTATCCACCACACATAATTCTCAACTACAGAACTGAGTCATTATTATTAATAATAATAATTATTTTATAATAATTATACAAATAATAAGTAATTATTATAATTATACAATTATTAATAATTGTATATTATTAATTGTACTCAACTGAATTGTATTAATTGTATATTATTAATTAACTACAAAATTAGAAATCGCAAAACACATTCAGAACTTATTATCATAATACGTGTGCTTGTACAATTTTTTTAACATGGATTACTGCCCCTTCAACATATGCTATATGTTCACTCTACTAATGATTATATGTATATTCGCAGGCCATTTTTGTTTATTCTATGGTATCTTTTGAACCATTGAGTCTCGGAGATTACATGTATCCGAAATGGGCAGAAGGCATAGGTTGGGGATTAGCTGCCATTGCAATAGTTCAAATTCCTCTCTGGGCCGTAATCGCCGTTTGGAAGCAAGAAGGCGACACCCTTATTCAAGTACGTGGACTATTTTTGTATTTTTACTATGTATTAAACTTTGTGATGAATGTTAACTGTAACATTAACTTGAACCTTCTTTTGTATTGTTTAATTTTTCAGAAATTTCTGAAATGCTTGAAACCAACGTCCGATTGGGGTCCCAAAAATCGGCAAGACAGACGAGAGTGGTTGGCTGCAACTCAACATAGGAATGAAGAAACTTCAATTAGTTTGAAAAAATGGTTTTGTTGATGCACAAGTCTAGGTGTTACATTTCCTTTTTACATTTAAAAAAAAAAACAAATACAGGAAGTCTTTTATGGGACTTCCTTATGTGCGATTAAGCGACGAGAGAAATTCTCCTCGATGCTGGTTACAGGCAACAAAAATTTGCTGTGAAGCAATTTTGTGCAACAAGGGAATGGATGCTGAATTTTTCGCTGCTTTATGGGAATTTCAATTAATGCAAGGTTTCCGCAGAATGTAACTAGTTTTTATTTTATTTTATTACATACTGAAATTTGTTAATCCGTCAAATATTCTTAATGATATTTGATGCAGTATGTACGGTTAGTATTTATGAATCGGCAGGGTAAGAAATTAATGAACGAACATAAGATACCGTTTGTGTATCTACAAAACAATTGTAAATAGAAGTCTTTGCATGTAATTAATGGCGTTTGCAACTTTACGTTATCAAGCAATGGTCATCACTATAAAGTTGTACATTAATATCTTGTATACTACATGTAGTTTAGTGGTCTTTAGTGTGTAGTCTATATACCATATTTTCGCAAATATAAGATGCAACGTTTAGGGGTTTGAGTGAAAAATGAATGTGTTTTGTAATAAAGACACTGGAGGATATTGAAGAGTCCAAATGACTCATTCACATATGTATATTCTACCGGTCATATAACGATTGTTACTGTGCCTAGTTGTTGATTATAATTTATATACGATGACCACGAATATAAGACGCAGCTTGGGAGTGCCTTGTGTAGAGTTTTGTACAAGAAGTCTTATATTAGCGAAAATATGGTAGTTTAGCAGCTTAATTTGACATAGAAACAGAAATATAGTTTTGCAAAACTACTGTAGACCTATATACTATAATTTTTATCAAGTCACTTTTTTTATTGTAAATATGTTCATTCTTATTTTTATTAATAATTAAATTATATTTTGACTTATCATACTTTTAAAACACGCATCTGTTTATCCTTCTTATAATTACCAGTTTCTGTAACGCTGCTTCCAGAGCCTGCCGCAGCAGGCTCTGCAAGGGGAAAGGTAGCTGGGTCATTCCATTTGCGAAAGAGAGAAAGGGAGAGGGAGTACTTCTGCCGATAGCCGATAGCCTGCGCACCCCGTTGTGCCATGTGCTTATGCTGAACAGTAACGGTCTACATAGTATATTCGCAATATTCGTAATAATCTACTATACCCCCAATAATTTATCAAATAAATTATTTATTCAAATTTATCAATAAAATTACTAAAGTTTGTTTTGTTTAACCTTAACTGGAACCTCTACCCAAGCGTATTTATTTATTTATTTAAAATACGACCCCATATGATATGTATTTTGACATAAAATACGACCCCAGTCCAGCTTCAAAATTTTCCAAAAGGTGCACTATTGGATTTTTGTAATGTTTTAATCTACTTTAATAAAATGCTAATACTAAAATTGGTACTTAATATAACACTGTTGATTTTTCAACAGGTTTAAGCTAGTTATAAATAAAAGCCGACGTATCATTCATTATATGTCATTATGAATGAACTTATTTCAACGAATGGTCATCTGATACAGTATTCAGTAAGTAGTTTAGGCTACTGGGTTTAAAACAGTAAGCTGAGTAAAACACTTTACTTATTACCAAGTTTAAAACACTGTCTTACAACATCCTGTTGTTTTTCTTTTAGATTTCTTATGGTCTCCTCTAAAACATCTTCTTTTCGCTCTGGGTGTTGTGTGTTATGTTAGCGATTGTGCATTTCTGACTTTTGTAGGAAAATTTGTAGGCGTACGAATCTGAAACTTAATATGATTGTAGGTTTTAGGTCCCAAAGACATAGTTGACGACCCGACAACAGGGAGGGGATGGGGGTGGTTTCAATTAAGTCAAAACCTGAAACCAAAACCTGGTTCAAACGATCGGTTTCAAAACCTTTATCTCAACCCTCTGTTGTTGTTTTGTTGAATTATTTTTCAACAGCATGGTTTTTTTTGCATTTTAGTTCAAAAAAACACCACGAGTTGTTTAAAAAATGACACTGCATAAATCGAATCAAAAGTGGAATTTTCTAAAACTCGCCAAAATTGAACATCACGTTACTCGAAGATTGATAATCGCATAACGTAAGAACCGTATAAATCGAAACTCGCATAAATCGAATCAAAAATAAAATTTTTCAAAACTCAACAAAATTGAATATCACGTTACTCACAATTTGCATAACTCGAATCATAAACTAAAATTCGCCAAAATTGGAAATTGCGTCACTCGAAGATCAAAAATCACATAAAGTGAGAACCGCATACATTGAAACCGCATAAGTCTAAAACGTAACAAATTTCGCATAAATCGAATCAAAAACTAAAATTTGCCGAGTTTTCCACGCAGTGCCTGTGAGTAACAAAATTCGCATAAATCGAATGGAAAATGGAAATTCGCCAAAACTGAATATGACGTTACTCGAAGATCAAAAATCGCATAAAATAAGAACCGCATAAATCGAAACCGCATAAGTACACAATATAAAAAAAAAAATCGCATGAATCGAATCAAATATGGAATTTTTCAAAACTCGCCAAAATTAAATATCGCGTTGCCGAAAATCAAAAAACGCATAAGGTGAAAACCGCATACATCAAACCGCATAAGTTCAATGTAACAATTTGCATAACTCGAATCATAAACTGAAATTTGCCAAAATTAAAAATTGCGTTTAAGATCAAAAATCGCATAAAGTGAGAACCGCAAACATCAAAACCGCATAAGTCCAAAACGTAACAAATTTCGCATAAATCGAATCAAAAACTAAAATTTTCCAAAAATTGAATAAGTCATTCTCCGAAGCAATACATGCAGTCTTCTGTGAATGAAGCTTAGTTCATACGCTCATAAACGTGCACAGATAGTCGATAACTAATATAGGTTCTATGTAAATTAAACAAACTTATCGACTATCTTTGCACGTTTATGAGTGCTGTTAGCGAAAAAAGCGTCCAACGTAAACGCAGCCATAATATCAATACAAACAGGTGGCTTCATTCACAATCAAATTTAGTTGTCATGTACGTTAAATAATAGCATTATTTGCTGTATACTTTCTTATGAATCGTACGTTGTTGTGACAAATCAATTTTTTTAGCAGAAATATTACTACACTGTGAATGGGATTATAATAAAGTACACCACAGGACTGTATAAATACTACTACTGCTATGATTTAATTCTCATCATGTGATCTGTCATTGCAAACAGGATAATGATGATAAAATCGTGTTGTTGAGTGATGTTATCTGCAATCACTGGAACAAGTGAGTATAATGATGAGAAGATTATGATTTGAGGTTTTATATTAAAACAGTACGGTTTTTTTATCTAAACATTTATCCTTAGTTAAGAGGAGACCTGGTCACTTCAGAAGAGAACCATAGTGGTACCTACAATTTTGGAAGTTGAACATCGGACAGGTAATTATTTAAATTGTGTCTTACTTATATCATCATCATTATATACTGTACAGTAGTTGGAGTTATTCATGCGACACTTGTTATCGGGTTTTTTAAACGAATTGACTAATATGATAAACTGGATGGATTCACGAAAGGGGAGGCTATGTCTTACAAGATAACAGCATGAATGTTGTTGTTTGTTTCATATGTATGCTACGTGTCGATTAACATATTTACAAGATTTTTATATTTTTTGTTATTTACAGCATGGCTTCCGTGAAATACTTTCAGACCGAACAACATGCTTCGACTTACAAGAAGTTTCGAAGCGAAATGCCACCCGAGTTGCTTTCCAAAATCCTCAACTTTTTATCTCTTAAGGTTAGCTTTTCTTCATTTTGAAATTTTTGACATTTCATTATTGTATGTGTTAACGTTCACAACCAAAAAAAGATGTCTGTACAATCCAAGATATTGTTCATTTTTTCGCTCCAATATTTTATCGTCAATTTATATTTTTTAAATCCAAGATTCTTTTATTTCAATTTAAGCTACCGAGCAGGTTTTAATGTCATTCAGCATCAATGCATAATGTAAATTTTATTAATTAAATTTTATTTTATTCATTTTAGTTTGAGCCAAGTGAATGTATTGCTGTAGATGTTGGCTGCGGTTCGGGTCAAGCCACTTTACCTTTGGCTCCACATTTATCTAAAGTAATTGGAATTGATGTTAGCGATGCTCAATTAGCCGAGGCTAAATCCGACCCAAGAGCAGTTAATGTAGAATTTAAGTGAGTGAAATTGATCAACGTTGAGATTGATCTTTTAAGTTTAAATGTAAAGTTAAAAATATTCCAATGTTCATAGCAACATAATTTCTTGAGAGCTTAACAATGTGATAAGATAAGTACTGCTAATGTGAAATTGATAAGTATCAGTATACAGGGTGTTTTGAAAGTAAAATTTTAACCACAGGTGCTATGCATCAAAATGCATAGATGCATAGCACTTGTGATTAACATTTAGATCACACTGTATATAAATTATGGATAACATTTCATAAGTTAAATAGTGGTGCTAACTAAAATTTAATTAAATGTGTAGCTGGTTTAGATAATGGTACTGGTTATAATTGGCAATGTGCGAATCAGATTTTAAAGTTTTATTTCATATCAATTCAATTGATTTTGTTTTGTTTTCCATAATTTGAACGTACACAGGCGCGGGAAAGCTGAGTGCATTCCATTAGGCGATTCTTCTGTCCACTTAGTTGTGGCGATGCATGCGGCGCACTGGTTCGAAATGGATGCGTTTCTCAAAGAAGCTGACCGAGTTCTTGTCAAAGGTGGTGTTCTTGCAATTGGAGATGCCGAACGAGGGTTTCATTTTCCTGGATTTGAGGATGAAATCCAAGAATATTTTGAAGAAGTGAGATATATATACTAATTTTTTATATACTTAGAATAATGCTAATCGTTTCAGGTTTTAAGAATGCAGTAGGGTCCAAGTTTTTAAGTTCCGCTGATGTAGCACTTTTGTGTTTATGTTCATTGTTCGGCGATTGTTCTGCGCTTTTGTGATGCACTTATTAGCTAATTTGTTAATTTTTTAGACTATGCATGTAATAATATAACATATGATAGCATGTAATTTTTGTTTTAATTTATTTTTTTCTGTTTTTAGTTGAAAGCAGGGTTTTCAAAGTATTGGCCAGACCACATGCTTAAAAAGGATGAAATGTATAAAGTGCTCGATTTGAAATATCCAAATTTGATCAGGTAAACTGTTTTTGTAGTTTACCTTCGTTAACAGATCCTTATTTAAATGAATGTGATACATTTATAACAATGTCTATATTATATTATATTATATTATATTGTGATTGTGATGATGATAATATTTTCTATGTGGACTAACATACGTCTGTCATTCAACATGCTTACAAGTAAAATGAAGACTAGATAATTTGTTGATTTATATTTCAGGGAGAATATTGCAGTGAAATTCAAAGGGACTGTGGATTTCTTTATTGGAAGACTAAAATCCTTGTCTGGTATTGGAAAGTATCTTGATGAGTGTCCACAAGAGGCTGAAAAAATTTTGACAACCTATGAAAATAAGTAAGTTGTTTCTTCTGTTCCAAATTTTGGGGACATAAGAAATCATTTGGCTGTTTTTTCTCCAAACTATGGTATATCAATTACAATTCAAAATTCATGTACTTTGTGAGTAAAGATATAGATTTGTAAATCATAACTATATCCTATAATACAGGACGCATTGTTTTTATTTACTCATATATGCTCACAATGAGCATTACAGATTTTAGATTCACTATACAGGAGTTAGGGCTCAAGTAAATTATCAAACTTTTGTGGGAACAAAACCCACATTTAATATTTAATTTTTCTTTTCAAATTGTCAATTATTTTGATTTAGTGTCTCTAATGCGAAGCATTATTTTCTGAAGCCACGTGTATAGCATTGCAGTCACAACGAGTGTCAGTTTGAATTGCATGCGTTTAGACAACTGTATCATAAAAAACAAACAAATTGTAAGTTGCAAAAACTAACTTACATGTCAGAAAGCGGACACGTTTAGATTACTATAAGTCAATAAAAACTAATTATTTTCTACAACTGTTGATGGTCGGATAATTTGACGTGAAATGTACACTATATTTTGGGATAGAGCATTTGTTTTAGTTATCAGTTATTTTTCACCGTTATTAATTTGTTAGTCACAGTTTTTTTCAGTTATTTTTATTTTCATTAGTCATCTTTATTGCATCTTAATTACTTTAGTTTTTTTTTAACTACAATGATATAAGATTACTAATAGATTAGGTGCTGTATCATTGAGTATTGATAAATTATTTTCTAGTTATTACAGAGTACTCATAGATCGGATGTCCTATTTACTGAGTATTGAGTTAATTTTTGTTTCTAGAATTCTGAAGTTGATGAACTCCACACAACCAGCTGACAAGACAGAAGTCAATTATGTAAAAATGTACATTTTAGTCTTAGGACGTAAACCATAGAAGTAATCGTCGTATCAAATTGTATCAGGATAGTATGATAAGTATTGTACTGGTTCAAATTGTTTATACAAAACTGTGGGTTACTTCTATAAACAAATTAGAGCAAAATTTACATTACTAGTAAACGACTTTTCTATATACAGTATATTTGCTGTAATTGATGAAGTTGCCGTGAAATTAATTACCTTGTTTTTTTTTTGTATGATACTCGAGGGAAATATTGAGGGAATATATTATATATATTTATATTTGCTATCATGTGGAAAAAATTATTAAATGAATGAATAGCAAGTATTGATGTACAAAAGTGATTAACATAACAGTATTTTTTGTGATGTTGAAGTATGTTGAATTTTGTTTGTATGATTTCGTGCCAAACAAAATTCAGATTTCTTTGTTAAATTTGTTTTTTTAAAATATGATATAAAAAAATATATTTTTTAAACTATGAACCAATAGAGGTCGTTTGGATTTTTTGTTTCATCTAATAACAAACGGCAGTACATTTGAATTTTCGCACATCTTGGAGAGGCTTGATTTTAGAGAATGAAAATGGTTGATTTGTCAATTGTCACGAATTGTGCTGACACGAGATTAATTTCTTTAAAGAGTCGCACCTTTGTAAAAAAATTGTTAACTTCTTTTCTATGGATACTGCACATCTTTCCGATTTTGGATGGAAAATGATAACTGATGAAAATAGATGCAATAATGTTCCCTGCATCACAACTATCATTTCTGTGCAATTTGCACAAATTAACCTAGTTGCGACCCTTTGAAGAAATTTTTTTTGCAATAATTATATATGAATTGAAAATATTAATGGGAAAATTTATTTTAAATGCTTTATGGTACAAGATGCAAACATTTGCTGTTTTGCACAATATAATAAGTTATATATTCATCAATGTATAACTTCTGGTATGAACTTCTGGTTTGCGGGTCGATGTCTTCAGAACGCAATTTCACATTAACTAAAAAAAGTTTGTTTTTTTTAAAAAAAAAGAGGCTTCATAAATTTGTTTTTACATATAATGTATATATTTTACGTAAAAATATCACAGGTTGGTTTTTTTAAATTTATTATTATTTTTTTTTGGTTAGCTCGATATTGTAAAACATATTTTTTTTCCTACGGTGGGTTGGTGCACATTAAAAAATAGAAATTGTTTATAGAGAGGATCGGGATTATGTAAACTCCGATATTTTTGGGTGTAGTATTTATTTGTTTAATATTTTTTTTTTTAGGCATGTTTTATTTATTTTATAGACTATTCAGTTTTCGAGTAGCAGTATTTGTGTTTAGTTGAGCTAGTTGACCCAGTAAGACGCTACTAATGTCGTTGATGACGTCATCTGTTTTAAGTTTTGGTTTCGAGTATAGCGGACAAGTGATGAATTCTAACGCAAGAGGTAGGTGTGTGTGTTAAAACACTTGGTTTCCGGATGTCACGATTCGTCAACTCTCAACTCCATGAAACACCACCATTTGCAAACGAGAAGTTCCGAGTTTCCAGTAAAGATGAGTATTTTAAAGCTTATTTTTTCCACATTTTTCCATAGATTATGGTGAAAGATTAGAGTTGAAACAAGATTAATAGCGTGTTGAAGGGATTTTAAGAAATTTGATATGCTATCTTAGTTACATTAAGTATTAGAAGTGACGAATGACGAAACGTTTAGTTGAGTCGAATTTATTTATTAATATTAGTTGAGTTGACCCGAATTTATTAGTATTATTTGAAGAAGACAATCATTACAATAAATGTATTTTATTTAAGCTGAAATTAGAACAAACAGTTATTCCAAATTTCGTCTTTTGAAATAAGTTCGTCAGTCAAGTTGGATTCATACATCTTTGGGTCTCAACAAAAACTAAAATGAACAAATGTTTCGACGATGCAAAAATATTCGTCTTCTGAAATATTCTGACAGTTGGAAGTGTAAATTGTTTTTAATATTCTCATCTCCAATCATTTATGAATGAATAAATAAATAAATAAATACATTTTTGGAGAGGTTAATTAAATTCAACCGTGTGTTGGTACGATAAACCATGAGAGTTTGCAAACCTGAAAAATACCAGTGAAGATGTTTATTTTGAGGTGCTTTTTCATAATTTTTGTGTTGAACATGCACTTTACCCCCTTAAAAGGTGGTACCGTAATGAAGCTATGCCCCTAGAGATCAAGTAAAGTTTAAAACAAAAATATGTGTTGGGTATAGAAGCCGGGTTCGATTAGATTAATTATTGCACATGGTTATTGACTCATTCTTGTACAAAGTGTAGCACTGTACACTATCTATTAACTTTGTAATCAGGTTTCTTCTCACCTTGTTTCATTTTGAATGTTAACAGGTTTTTGATTATCTAAGTTTACGTTCAGTGGTTGTATTGCTAAACACATTAACTAACCTGTCCTAGTAAACAGTGGACATAGTAAAATGAACAAACCCTTTCAAGTTATGTCCAGTGCTCGAATTGAAAAGTTATATCAACCGGAACGCACAGACTGACCCCTCCCCCTTTTTCTTCAATTAGTCAGTTCGTCTCCCAATTTTTTGTCCACCAATAATGAAATAGAAATTGTTTAATTTTATTGAGAAAACCAGTGGAACACTTTTGGAAATTTTTATTAACAACCGGAACAGCGTTCCGGTGCGTTCCGGCCCAATTCGAGCACTGGTTATGTCCACTGGTTCAGGTTAACAACCCCATGTGTTTTTAGCAATGAACAATCTGAACTCTTGGATAGTTGAATTTTTCTTCTTTTTGGTATCCTTTGCAGATCCTATATAAGGTTACCTTTACTCAGCAACCATAATTCACAATCAAGTCAAACATTTCATTATTGTTGTCATATTAATATAGGTTGTTATATTATTTAGGTGTTATAATACAGGGTGTTCACAAAAAAGTACTGGTATACAACTTGATTTTGTAATACATAAAAAAGTAAGCCAGCTAGCCAACTATTTTTATTGTGGAAATACATGGCAAACAGTCTGTATTTTTTTCCAGCACAGTTTGTGCGTCTTTGTTGGTTGCATGGAGAATGTCCAAACGACAGTCCATGTTCCATCACATGTATGGTGCCAGATCGGGTTGGTGTTATTCGGAAGAACGCTGCAAGAATGTGTTGTTTCAAATCCAGAAGAGACATCACCTTTGTGTTGCAGACAACGTCCATAATAATCACAAGATGACTATGCCGCAAACTGTCACACACAGTTCATATTTGTGTTTTAGCACAATAGGGGAAGCCGTTATTTAATGCATATTGTATTTATAACATTAAGTTGTATACTACTTTTTGCGAACAATCCCTATGAACAATGGGGTTTGTTCTGTTCATAGGGACGCATGCCATTCCAATTGGTTCATGGTGTCATGTAGCTCTCTCTAATTGGTCCTGCAATATAATCCTTAGGTTGTCTACTAAATCATGAATTAATGTGACTCATTTCGTGCATTAATTCAGAAACTAAAATTATGAGTTAGTTCACTATGGTTCAACATGATCCATATCAATGACTTTATTTGCATCAATTTATCTTGTGAATTAAAACTGCATTGTTTGTTCGGCACCTTGCCATTATTCGTAAAAAGATATACGGTACAGGGTGTTTCATAATAAATATATTCCAAATTTTTAGAGATGATAATGTAATAATGTAACAGTAGAAGGTCAATTATTCGAACAATCCTATCAAGTAAATGTGCAGTGATTCCACTTAAATTTGTGCCAGTCATATACTGTACATTTGAGTATCGAGTGCATGATTTTCTAATATTTATTTTACTTTCCTACGGTTAAATGAACTGATTAAAGTGGAAGCGAACAGTATTACCCATGGAAGACAATAACTGAAAGGCCATGAAACCTCAATGCTTTTGCAGGATACGTATGCAATATGTACGTTAATGTAATAAAAAGTACACGTACACTCGTACAGTATACTGTAAACATAGAAAAAGATTTTTCATGTATGAACAATAAACTATTGATGTCTGATAATGTGAACAAATCGGTTTATGAACACCCCATGGCCCCGATTAGTTAGGATAGTCAATATGTAACGTGTTGGCTTATTTCCAGCCGGTTAGGTTAGATACGACATAGCCGCCTTATTTTTTTTCCGATTTAACCGGTCATCCATCAAAATTCGAGATTTTAGATTGCCGTTTTATATTATTATGGATATTATTTCAATAAACTATCTAAAATATTGGTTGGTAGTGCATACTAACTCAACTACATGTTAATGAATCAATGTATTTCAAATCAAGAGCGTAAATAATGATCAGTCGTTCAACATATATTAAAGAAGCTTTTTTTGTACGCCTTTCTAGTCAGGTTCCAGCAGTAATGTGCCATCATCTGGACATCCCACTCTCCAAATTATCCCCTTATTCCATAGACTTTGCATCCTGGGAAATTATTTCTTCTGGCGCTTGGCTAAAATCACCGAGGCTTTCTGGAAAGTGATGTAAGTGGTAATAGACCTCTAGTGCTAATGGACCTCTCATGCTCGTACCACGTGGATTCAGTTAACGATCCGACACCGTGACTGCAGGTTTTCTCAGTTTCCTCCTGCTTCATAAAACCCTTATTCATCACTAACAAAATCATTCCTTGATTTCTTGAATAAAAACCATGTGCGCCATATAACAAATGTTATGGCAGTTGGACACACATTTCAATCCAAACAGTTACCTGTTCATATTACAGCCAAGCTGTAATATGAACAGTATTTCATGTGTATTTTATATGTATTAAAATTAGAGAGTATGTCTTATACTAAAAAAAAGACTAGTTGTCACCTTTGTTTGCTAAGAAAGTATTTGACAACTTGAATAAAACGAGGACCAGACACGAGACTCGCTCTTGATCATTGACTCCGTAAAATGTGAATATGCTGTGAAGCTGTCTGATTTCAAAAAATCAAAATTGACAATTTGCTTCAAAAGCAAATTTTGCTTTAAAAGCTCTTGTTGAAAAATTCTTTTAAATTGGCTAGCCCAAAATTATCTCCATTCATATCTCCATCTCCTAAAATTCAATTCATTCGAGGTCTCTTTGGAAAGTCGTAGCCAGGGTGGGGCAGGGATGTAAACAAGTAGCTCAAGACGAAATCTTCTTGGGCTAAAGTCTTCACAAATGTGCGCACAGTTGGGTCTCGTACATGGTTTGATTTTATTTCAGAAAATCGAGAAATGGCGTTGAGGTGAAGATGATGGTGAGCTGGGGTTTTAAGAAGCAGGAAAAGCTAAAGAACACTTAGAAATTTGCTCTTATGGTGTCCGACTCCAAACTGAATCCACATGAAACGAGTGGGAGGCGAACCGTAACCTCTTGCGTCATAGATGACGGTTTTAACCACCAGTCCACCTATTTTTTATCCAGTGGTGTGGTTATGTTTGACTTTGATGTCCAAAGACATGAAAAGCAGTTGTTAGTATGTTTACCTTTGTTAGTATGAAACAGAAAAGCTCTCATTTTAACCTTGTGATTTTATTATTATTAAATAATTAGTAGATTATGGAATTAACAACCAGTTATTATGAGTAGGGTACTTTATAACATCATTTATGCAGGATGAAGCCCATAATGTTGCTACAGAAATTAATGCTAATCTCAATTTTTTTAACTATTTGTCCTTATTTATTTTCAGAATAAATTGCGATACATACATTTTTTTAAATGTAATGGTTAGCAATGCAGACTGGGATGGTGCAATTTCATCATGAGCCATTGTCTTCAATTTTGGTCCAGACCAGAGACAACTGGGATGGAAATCGACAAACCAACTTCCAGCCAGTGTACTATGGTGAATTGTGGAAAGCTTGAACTCATTTGGTACTATCCAGACGTCATCTTCATTCAACAGTCCATGGAGGGCATTGCTCAACATTGTATAATAATGCCATGAATAGTCTGACCAGCAAAGAAAAACAGTGCAGTGTACAACTATGGATTGATAACAATTCCAGTTTTCCAACTGAGACAAGATGCAAAACTTTCATTAATGAAGGTGAAATGTGAAGGACAGCTGAAACAAATTATTTTGAAAACTTTGACTGTATATATTTTTCATGATTAAACAGGAAATAAAAATTTAAAATGCATGGCACATTTACATTTTTTTTATTGTAGCAACATTCTTATCTTGCTCAATATATTTTGAGCATTGGTTTTAGAAAACAATAATAATAAAATCAATAATTTATAGACTTAATCACATAAATGCTCAATTGATTATTTACATCAAAACTAGCCTTGACACTCTTGGACTTAGGCAAAATTTCTCCTGCTGGACTTAGTTAGTTTTTTGAAATGGTCCCCAAAGCAGATTTATATATTAGTTCTATACCTATATTTCTTGTCTGTTGAGATAGCCTAGTGGTAGAGCATCCCTCTGCAAAGTCTTTGGGTGCCAAGTATCTAGGTTCAAATCCAGGCCAGGGCAAAATGAAAATTGAAAAATTTTTCTGAGCTAAAAAAATGAAGCAGCAGGAAAGTGAGAAAAAGGGGCAGGAGCAGGAATGGCAAGAGGCAAGAGGCAAGAGGAAGGAGCAGGAGCAGGGGGAGGCATGGATGAAAAAGAAAAAAGAGAGGGGGCCATTTTTTGCCTATCTCGAAGACCCTATATATCCACTGCCCATGGTAGAAATTTTATTTTATTGGACTTAGAAATAAAACTTTTTATTGGACTTAGAAATAAA